>JAOTRS010145376.1:0-12275 GCA_028565755.1 Dinotopterus cunningtoni | reverse complement strand
TTTATTTATTCATTCATCTGTCTGTCTGTCTAATTATTATAACTGCCTATTTATTTATTCATCTGTCTGTCTGTCTGTCTGTCTGTCTGTCATTTCTTTATTATTTTCCACCCATGGAACCTTGTTCTTTTTAAATGGTACATACTTTACTTGACATACTTTATAGGTATAATGACTGTGAAAGTTTTGGGATGTAAATTTTATAATTGGAGGGAACAAACAAACAAACAAACAAAAGACAACCAACCAACCAACCAAACAAACAAACACATACTGTAGACCATTCTCCATGAGGATCTCAGACACCGTGTAGAGAATGACTTGTTTAACATGCCATGAGAAACTTCTCTTACTATAGCCTTAAATGTGTGAATGAGATGTGGTTGGATTTTATATATTTATTGTTTTTGGATTTCACAATCATGAGGTTGTAAGAAAAGGTACGAATACTAACCCAACCCCTTTAACTGTAACTTTCATAACAATCGATAATCTGATAATGTACTGTATGAGGTCTGTCTGGAAAGTATCCAGCCATGTCATATGAGAAATAGAGACAGTTACTAAGAAAGATACAAGAAACATTGTACAGAGGACAACGGTGCCTCAGTCCCCTTCAAAGTAGTCACCTTGGGACCTCACACTTCTCACAGCATCCCTTCTACTGTTTAATATCCTCTGCAAAATCCTTTGTTGGAATCGCCATCAGCTGAAACGCAGTGTTTTCCTGAATCTCATTGACGGTCTGAAATCTCTTCCCTTACAAAGGTGATTTTAGATTTAGGAAAGGCAAGAAGTCACAAAGTGCCAAATCTGGGCTGCAGGGGGGATGAGTCACCTGGGTGATTGGTTGCACTTATTGCATCTTCCCAGAAAGCCTTCTGAATCATCTGAATCGTTTCTGCAGAGGAATGTGGAAGCTAACACAAAATTTAATGCAGATTCATTGCTCTACTTGTGACCGCCACACAGTGCACATGCTCATTCAACACAGTCTAGATCCCCACTGATTAGTACAGTGATGTCGTCAGTGTTCACACATGCGCATTTCAGTCTACTCTCCTTGGCTCCTAGGTCACGCTGATGTCGTGCAACCTGTATATTAACAATTGCTGGATTCATTCCGGAAAGACCTTGAATACTGTATACTATGCAAGACCTTACAAAAGATGTACAAAATGACACTGAAGCACGTCTATGTCTAAAAATGTTATACATCAACATCAAAATGTGCAGTTATTTTTGTGCAAATGATGAATGAGCATCAGTTTGATGGATTCATGCTCCACTGCACTAATTTCATATTTAGATTTCATATGCACAAATTCATATACTTCTAATTTGCATAAAATACAACCCTATATGTCCATATGTGAGCTTTTCAGTAGGTTAATAGGATTTGAGTAAAGAAAGAACCATCTACATTATATTTTATATTTAAAATATAATGTAGGGGCATATTTTATTTAAATAAAGCTGAATTTTTTTATTCATTTTAGGATTTAGAATCAGTCACCTCTGACTAAAGTCAGATTTAATGTTCCGTAGGTGAGCCAAAAAAAGCATTATAAATAAATAAAACATTAAAAGAACTTAATCAAGCACTGACAGTCAAACTACAATAAAAGTCATGGCTGGTGTGTTTTAATGTTGATATGAATTAATGACCTCATAAACATGGAATAATCTCCAAATGTCTTTGAATGGCACATCTGCCCAAGACCACATACAGGTCAACGTTTCATGGTTCCTCTTTTCGGACTAATGAGCTGATAACAATCAACGCCTGAGCCTTTCATTCTCATTTATAAATTACAGGTTGACATTAAACTTAATTTCCTTAATTTTACTATGAGGTTCCTGTGTGTGCAAATGTCATTATGGTTAGTTTTTTTTCTTATTACTTATACTGCACAATTGCTGCTGTAGCCCGCAAATGCTTATCAAAAGTACTGATATTTATTTTTGCTTATTTAACTGCAAATCAATTTTTTAGGTTGTTATATTATTATGCCATTACAAATATGCCAACAATAAAATTGCTAAATAGGGAAACTGTTGGTAAAATTTGATTGTGCTAATTTTATGATCACATTTAACATATGCTTCTTTAATGAATAAATATGGACTATGTTTTTGTTCATTTCTAGGCTGATGTGGATGTACAGTACAGTACTGTGCAAACAGCATGAGCCAGCTATTTCTTCATATTATACTAATTCAAATTAGTATTTAAATGTTGGTTATTTATGTAAAAACCTCGGCAACAACCTCATTTTCCCTCTCATCTGCTCTAACCACTCAGTATTTAGCATCACCAGAATACTAATCATCTGTCATCTTACCATGCTGAAAAAGTCATGAAAATCAGCACATTTGCCCTTTAAATGCATGTGCCTACTGCTTTTCTGGTGCACTTGGGCAGCAATGGCACAGGTGCTTGGGCCATCGCCGATCATCATCAAAAACGCATTAAATATCAACATCTTCCGAAATTTGTTAATTCCTTTCTTAGTCACATACTGTACAGCCATAAGCAAAGCTATGTATCTACAGTACTTTTATTGTTAAACTAAATATGGTAGTGTTTAAAATTAGTTCAAAACATGGCAAAAACAAATTAGCTATCAATTTGATTCATATCAATGTAAATGTCATTATGACATATATACAAAATGTAAGAGTAAAAGAATATACATTTAAAATTAGACCAGTAAATTAGCCACAGGTGACCCTCTTTTAGATAAGTACCTACTGTACCACAGTGTTTTGTCTTTACTCATATGACCATCTGTACAAAAAGGGACAACAAAAAAATGGGTGCTAGAGTGGTTAGGAAAGGGAGTGAGAAAGCGGGAGGTGGGTGTAGCTGTGTTGGAAGATTGCAAAGGGCAAACCAAGATCAGTAATCTGTACCAGATTAGGCTAAAATCTTTGTTTGTATGATAAACCATGGTCCCTTCATAGAAGAGGC
The DNA here is from genome assembly GCA_028565755.1 of Dinotopterus cunningtoni. NCBI lineage: Eukaryota > Metazoa > Chordata > Actinopteri > Siluriformes > Clariidae > Dinotopterus > Dinotopterus cunningtoni. Next base: position 9,301 of record JAOTRS010145376.1, on the reverse strand, counting down.
CGGACTAAGGGTACAGCCTAAACTGCAGTGCAGTGCAGTTACAGTGCAAGATGTTTTGTTCAAATCTTTCAGCAAAGCAGCAGGTAAGATTTGGTATTATGCAAGGGCACATGACGGAATTTCATTTTATTTTAGTACTGTAAATTATGCAAAACCTCTAGAAGATCTTGTGCACCATAATTCATAGTTGTATGCGACAGTATGGTTTTTTACCAAACCCATGTCCCCACTGAGGGGTTTGAGGTACATTCTCTTCCTCCTTACTTGCCATTTCTGAACTTCATACAGGATTTTGTTTTTTGACAAATGAAAGTAGAAGGTATAAGAACACCATTCATACTGTATGCAGTGGATGATGCATGCCAGAAAATATTTGTGAAAGATCTTTAGGGATAGATAAAGCATTGTAAGTAATTTTTCATTTTATGTTGGCAGTTTGGAATTTCAGGATGATTGTATATGCAAAAAAAAAAAAAAAAAAAATATATTTCTGCACAGTTTTTTTTAACAGTAATTTTGGCACTAGTTGCAGAACCTTAATGTCATTTTTTAAATCACTACACACAAAACTCCCACCTGAGGATCAAAATACACGCTTTTCACAACACTTTTCAACTAGCTTGTAAAAGTACATATTACCCAAAAATTATTTACTAACTGAACTGAAATCACTAGTACGAAATGACACAACTTAACATCAAATTATTACTATTTTAATATGCAATTCACATATGCCATTTGAGATTACTTGTCTGCCCATGACATTACAGTGATCTAACTAATGTGTTTCCTTTAAAAACATAGTCTTACGAAACATTAGGAAAAATATCCCATGTTCACGTCATGAACTTTTCAATATAACAAGATCCACTGACACTGTTTTGTTACTGATGATTGATTTCAGCTACTGGTACAAGTATAAATGAGTGGTATCCACAGCAACATAGCAACACTGTGACATGAAGCAGGCAGGTGGTCAAGAAGGACAAGAAAAATGCTGTGATCACAGTAATGGCAAGGGGCAAGCACCATATTTGAGAGATGCCCAAAGGTTATTTCCAAGATTTTTGGCAAATGAGAGCAACTTTTCAAATTTACACCCCAAGGTTAATGATAATGAGTGAGAACTGTAATCCTTTGTTTTGCTGGCAGATGAGGAACACTTTTTTTTTTTTTATAGTACTTTAAGTTTTTGTTTGTTCATAGGTAACTGTTGCTTTCATTTGGAGAAAACTTATGTTGCTTTATTTCATCAACAAATTTCAGTTTTATTTCCTGATCAAAGTACAATGTTAAAAATAATTGATTACATTTTAGCATGCAATAAAGGACAATTGGATTTTATTAAAACGAACAAACAAACAAAAAATTTTTTATGTCATTTTATTTCTTGTGATTTTGTTGGGTGACACCTCTAGCCAGTGTAATAGTCAAATGCTTTGTTTTTGAGATGTGCATGAGGTGTCCTGGGAGGCTTAGTGCAGTTTGCATGCAAGACTAACTGTTGTTCCAAGCTGCATCCTGGTAAATAAAACTGTGTTAATAGGTTTAAAAAAAGGGGTTTCCACGATTGTGAGATTGTTTTATTGTTTTACTTATAACCAAATTTAACTGGTTATGATTTTCCACTAGATTTATTAATGATTGTGGTAGTGCTTTTTTTTCTTTCTCGTTATTAGTCTCCAACTAGTTTTGCATCTAGATGTTCACACCTTTTCCTCACCTCACCTATGCTCATTCTTTGATTGACAGAGAGTCAATAAACAGGATGCATTAATTTCCATATGAGGCATTGTATATGGCAGGGCTGGACAGAACCTCGAAGAGCTCCTGGGTCACAGGTGACATCTGTTTTTTACAGGGGTCACTGAAATCTCCACACTATTCATGCTGCTTTCTACCAATTAATAAATGAATGAGTTTAATTCAATTATTTTTATCAAATTACATGTTTTAGATGTTCACAATTCTATCAGTCATTATTTAAACATCTGGGGATAAAAATAATGCTGACACTACCTACTTCTGAGAAGTTATGATAAATATCTTTAGAGCTTTAATATCTGTGACCAGCTGGTCTGAAAATATATTTATCTTCAATACTCATGCTTTATTTATGATTTTCTGTCAAATAAGATTAATAGAGATAATTCACAAGATGTTTTCCATGCTACACAATACAGGGGACTATAGTCACTTATGAATCAGGCAACTCACCTTCTTAATTTTAATAATAATATGTTTTACTAGGGATCCATTGATACCAATGGCATGTTTGGATATCGGTATCCAATTTTATTTCAGTACTTAAACTTGTAAAAAATGTATTTGATGTCACATGTTACTATGTGATATAATCCTAGCATGTCCATTGTTGCACTAATAAACAGATGTCACAATAATGACTTGGGGGTATTTGATGATAAATGATGGTAATTAAAGCTGCTTACAAACAGTGAGGAATAGATAAATAAATAAATAAATAAATAAAGAGAACTTATACAACATCTTCATACGATTTATGTAATCTGATATGGATTTTAAAGTCTTTACAGTGATAAAAATGCAGGTAAGCTTACTTGTGATTGTGATTGTGTTTAAGCAAACTGTTGCACTTGAGAAAGTGCACTTTAAGTCTATGAACATTGAAACATGTCTTCACAACAAGAAGAACAACCCCAGGAACAACCTTGGTAGTGTTTCTTGCACTAAACCTCACTTACTCTTAGTTAAAAATCCACCATAATGCAACAAAAATTGTAACATGCATTACCATGTTATAATGCATATGTACAGGCTTAAGGATTGTGCAATGTAGTGTTGTATCCAGTTTTTTTCAGCACAGCCTAGGCAATAGTATACAATTTGTTATTTCATTTTAACCAACTATTTAAACATAAATGAACAAATACATAAATAATGAAAAAACAGCCACATTGGCAAAGAAATATCATAGACACGTGTAATCATATTTTTTTATTTTATTGCCCTATGACAGCAGACATGTGACATCATAATGTGTGAAGGGCACTCGTGTTCTTCTAAGATTTTTTTCAGCATCTGGGGCTTTTTGGGGGTCTTACCATGCTGAAAAAGTCATGAAAATCAGCACATTTGCCCTTTAAATGCATGTGCCTACTGCTTTTCTGGTGCACCTGGGCAGCAATGGCTCAGGTGCTTGGGCCATCGCCGATCATCATCAATGCAACTATATCTTATGGTTGTTTCGAGGTGACCATAACAAACAAACAAACAAACAAACAAACAAACAAACAAACAAACAAACAAATAGTATGAGAATTTTGTAAATTCTATGTTTAGCAACATCATTTCAATATTCCAGTAAGCTAAAAATAATTATAACTTTCATTCTACTCTACATATACAATAATCCAATCCACTAAAGCCTCTCAAGTTGACAAACATTGGCAGGACTTCCATATAAGCAGGTTTATATTTCTTTTATTAGTCATTGTTCAATGTTATGTTTCTGCCACAAATCTGTGCAACATGAGATTTAACAGTAGAGATGGGAAGTTTGGATCATTTAAGTGACTCAGTTTTTTGAATTTCGTTCATCAAAATTAACTAATGTTTTCTTGTGATTTAGTTCGTTTCGTTCTGATCAGAAATCAAATTAAATGTTACATTTTCATTAAACACTTTCATATCTTCTGGTTCGAATAAATCACTTTTTGCCACGTGACTCCCATAGACATTATGCAGTGCAATAGATTTTAAAAAAATAACGACTCCTGTGTAATGCACTGCGTAGCGTTTATCAGAGTCATGTGACAAAAGAATAAACTATTCGAACTAGAAGACTCAGAGGTACCTACTCATTTCTGTTTCCTGTACATAACCTATGGAGGTTTTGCGATGCTTTGCGCAATGCGTGCCAGGTGGAAAATGAATGAAACACTCTGAGACTACTCGTTCTTCTGAGTCACGTTAAAGACTTGTTCAAAAAGAATGAATCGTTTATAAACGACCCATCACTATTTAAGAGTTAAACCTAAATCTCAGCATGAGGAACACATTGCTAGCAGCACAAGGCAGCAAGCAGGAACAAGAGAGCTAAAAAATGTTACATGGCACTACTGATTACTTTGAACTATGCACTTAATGTAACTGTACTGGTTTAATTTAGTAGCAATACTGGTATCAAGTTCCTATAGCATGTTTTTGTAAAGTTTATTTGACGTTATAGCTTCTGAGGTGAATTTACAACTTACTGCAAAAGAAAGCAAAACACAAAATTTTCCATTAGAGGTATTTCTTACTTCTCTTTTTTTTTTTCGACCAGTTTGGTACCAAAGTACTAAAGAGAATGAGTGGCCTTTCCCAAACAAGGAAACTAGACTAAATTCATTCCTGCTCACTGTGCATGAGAGAACCTGCATCATCTTCAGCTTTTTAGATACACTATTCTGTGTGGTAATACATGAATGTATAATTTTTAATTACTATACAATTTTAAATTTAATCTTATTTTAAATATTTAAAGATGATATGCCAAGCATAATCAACAAATTGGAAGGGCTACATAATAAAGAAGGAAACAGTGAGACCTGGGTTTGATTCCCTGATGTGAAACCCCACCCAAGGGGGAGCAGCATGCAGAGCACCTTCAGTGCTGATGTCAAGGCTAGATAAAAAAACAGAGGTATTGCATCAGGATTGGTTGATGTGTGGATTACATGACCTGCAGCAGCCAAAAAAGAAAATCAAATGTTAGAGCTGAGCTGATAACATATAGATTAGTGTTACTACTGAACAGTAGTAACACTAATCTACGTATAATCTGGATTTTGAGAAGCAGGCAGACTTGAAAATGTTTTACCCAAGTACTAAGCAATGGGTCTGAATTTATATGTAAATTATATATTTCTGACTTTTTTTTTTAACAACCCTCTCTAAACACCTTTACTTTGCCATTGTGGAGTGTGTAAAATGATGAAAAAAAGGATTTTAAACCATTTTACGTTTAATGTAACCTTGAAAGAGTGTTAAAACTTTCCATTGGCACTTTATATTAAATTTACTTAAATTAAATGTCTACATCAGTTTCACATGAATAAAATATTTTACTTAAACAAAAATTCTTATTCTACATTTGTCTCGTCTTTACATTAACATAGAGTTAATTGCCATTGGCTTAATTTGTTTTTGTACAGCTAACATGACTAATAAATAGAAAGGTGTAACCCCACATTAGCGAAATTAGTGGCCTACGTCCTTGTGCGGTAGAACTGCACACAAGTTCAAGATAATGAAGCATTTAGTCAATAGTGAATGGGCATATGGGTTACGCATTTATTTAATCGTATTTTGTTCTACATTTGTTATTAAGGGTCTCATAAAACACTCCAATTAAAAAAAAAAGACATATTTAAGTTGAGGAATGTTTTTTAAGTTACCTAAACTACCTTAGCTTCTGGATTGTAAGACCACCATGCTTAATACTATACTGTATACACCAACAAACCACGCAACACTCAAGACTCATGTGTAAAAACAAAAGCATAGAAGATGCTCTGCTATGTCATTCCTCCACACTTTTCTAGCATTAGAACTGCTCATGTGTTGTTTATATTGTCCATGAGATGCTGGTGTCAATCAATATGCAATCAAACATGCCCACTCAGTTGTAAACCTGCAGAATTTCTTTTACACTCTAAGTTATAATTAAATTGCAGTTAGGAATACACATTGCCTCTCAGAACATTTCAAATTCAAATCAAACGAAATTCTAATTTTATTTGTCACATACACAGCCATTCACAGTATGATTGGCAGTGAAATGCTTATATGACCTAAAATTTTAAAAGAAAATAGAGTATTTAAATAAAGAAATAAAATATGAAATAAGAGGAAAAATTATATAAATATAGAAAATGATAGCTTTAAAATTAACAATATATACAAGTTATTAGATGGAATTCAAGTAGAAGTATATCAGATGTTAAGTGTATAGGTTAAGCATGATAAATTACAAGAGCATGCAGTTAGTCCACATTTGTGTGAAAAATGAGCAATGTCCAATCACGAGCAGAACAATGTGCAAAGTCCCAGAGGTGTGCAACTTGTAGGCCATGTACAAATGTGTGTAAATGTGCAACATGATAAGTAGTGTATGAGTAGGGACAGTGTTTAAGAGAACAAAGAGAGCAAATCTGAACGTTTAGTCTTATGTGGTGTTCTGGTTGAGAGTCCATATAGGAAGATGAAAATAGGCTTCTCCTCAGTTTCTCTGTGTTGGCCTTCAGGGAGTGGAAGTGCTTTCTTGACATGATGTGAACACTGAGGTATCTAAAGCTGGGCTCTTGTTGATGACAGGCGCCTGGTAACTTCCTCTCCTGCTTTGTACTGAATTACGGTTGTACGTCTGACACCAGTTTTTCAGATTTTTTATTTCATCCACGTAGGCCATCTCATTGTTAAACATCTAGTACTGTACCTCAAAATATTTAAAGTGAGTTAATAACTATTCAAACAGAATATAGTGTATGTCTTGTCTAGTTCAGTACACATATGGAGAAGAATGCTGACTTGACATTTGTCCAGAAGGTGATCATCAACATGCTCTACAAGGAGGGTAAGCCACAGAAGGTGCAGCATTGAAGCATATTCATGGAAAGTTTACTTAAAGGGAAAATGTGGTAGGGAAAATGTGGTACAAGCAACAGGGATGACTGCAGGCTTAAAAAAATCACAAAAGCTCTATAAGTAAGTCTGGTGTCAGTGCATGAGCTACAACTACAGTAATACATTCCTAGTATCAAGCCACTCTTGAACCAGAGACAATGTCAGATGCAACTTACTGTACCTAGGTTGTGGAAAAAAAGAACTGGACTGTTGCACAGTTGTCCTAAGTGCCCTTTTTAAGTGAAAGTAAAATTTGCATTTTATTTAGAAATTAAGGTCCTAGAGTCTAGAGGAAGAGTAAAGAGGCTCATAATTTAAGTGTGAATCCTACTGTGTAGTTTACACAGCAGCCGATGATTTGGGGCGCCATGTCGTCAGCGGGTGTTAGTCACTGTGTTTATCAAGTCCAAAGTCAACACAGCCATCTACCAGGATATTTTTGAGTACATCATGCCCCTATCTGCTGACAAACTTAAAGGAGATGCTGATTTTATTTTTCCAGCAGGACCTGCCCACAGTGCCAAAATGACCACTAACTGATTTTCTGACCATAATATTACTGTACTTGATTGGCCAGCCAACTCATCTGACCTGATTCTCTCTGGGATATCGTCAAGATGAAGATAATAAACACCTGACCCAACAAAACAGATGAGCTGAAAGCTGCTATCAAAGTGACCTGGTCTTTAATATTGTCTCAGCTGTGGCACAGGTTCATCGCATACATCCCATGACCAAAGCACGGAGAGCATAAATAAACAGAAAGTAAATTGAAATATCCACTTTACTTGTAATGATTCTAGAATATATATTTTTCAGTTTTTAAAATTAAACTGTGAAAGAGAATTAACTTTTCATGATGTTTACATTTTTTAAGAGGACTATAAATTTCTAAAAATTGAGAATGGTAAATGATTGTTAAATACTTTTTATAGTAAGTATTTGATATAACTTGTTGATATAAGACTATCTATATAAGAATATATAGATAGTCAAATAATCATTTGTTAAATGAACATTGTAACAACACAATTAATTCTGTCGCTCAAATATGTGTGACAAGGTGATGATCGTGAGGATAGCTGGGTTTATCCAGAGGAAAAAAAGTCCATTAAACAGTTCTGAGTCATAAACAGGTTATCTATTAGGGAGAAAGTACAGAGTCTGGTTTTGCACAGAGGTAGATCAAGACACAAAAGATATTTGAAAGGTGAAGAAAAGAAATTCAAAAAGACAGGAAATTCACATAAGAACAGAACACAAGGCTTGCTATAGTGATACTCCAGCAGTAAATGAGGCACTCAGCATTCTTTTAAGGGAAAGGGTTGATTACCTGATAGATTTCAGGTGCTCACTGGTAATTAACTTGGAGAGTAGACAGAAAGACTGTAGTAGAGTCATGACCTGGATGTACCTGGATGATCAGCCTGGCTTGTGACACTACAACTCCCCGACCCCAAGGGTACTCTAAATAGTGCCTCGGGGTGTCATCAGTAAAAGTCCTCAATGTATGGGTTCAATATGAACCTGGATGGGACCCAGCCACTCTCTTTTAGACCCTCCCAGTCCTGTTCTTATGGAAGGCCACCAAAAACATTGCTGGACAAGCATTGGCTGCAAGCTCCACCAGGATGGCAGACTAGTAACCATGGCCCATTTCAGAAGTTGGGAGCATTAAATAAAGAGTCTACCTGGTGGAGTTCCAATGCCCCTTTACTTGTGCCTTGATGTCCAACACAGTGCCCCAACTGGGCATTGAGAAGGCAAGATGGTGGCACTCCGATGCATGGTCTGTGGCCGAGGAGAACTGTCAGGAAAGAGCATCTGTGTTTGTGTTTTTGGATCTGGGTCGATAAGAAAAGTTGAAATGGGAGAAATAAAGTCACCATGTGGCCTGCCACGAGTTTAGACATTTAGATGACTTGAGATACTCAAGGTTTGTGGATGAGGATCAGAACCTCAGTCCCCTCGAGCCAGTGCCTCTATTCCTCCTAGCTTTATTGCCAACAATTCCTGGTAACATACGACATAATTCTTCTCAACCACAGGGATACAGCTTCTTGTTGTTGGTGATCTCTGATATCACATGCTTTCTAAACCACTCATTAAATTTGAACCTGATAAATTCTGGCATTATCATCTTGGCCCATGCCACCAGAGAAGAAAACATTGATTGATGGAAAAACCTCGTCATTCTGTAGATTCTGGTAGTCATCTGACTTCATTATTTGGGCATACTGTATAATATACTGTATAATGGTGCTGAACCTAGACCTGACCAACAGTAGCAACCCCAGATCATGACACTGCCCCTACAGGCTTGTATGGTTAAGGTATGATGGGTGCTTCACTTCATCCTCCTCTCTTCTTATCCTGATGCACCCATCACATTTTGGAACATGATTTCTGCTGTTGTGTTTTTACACTTTAATTTGACTAAGCAATTAAGTGATTTCCCGTCATGATCATTCAGGATATTTTCCATCCACAATTCTTCCTCAAAGATGATGGTTCACCACTAACCTTCTAGGTTGTAATAGTGTGCTTTTGATTAGATAAATCTAGGTGGTGGATTTATCATATATCATATCATATCATATCATATCATATCATATCATATCATATCATATCATATCATATCATATCATATCAT
>JAOTRS010145370.1:0-12275 GCA_028565755.1 Dinotopterus cunningtoni | reverse complement strand
TTATTTATTTTTGTTTAGCTTACAGTCAAAATGATAACATTTTGTTTTAGAAAAATCAGTCATACCTGGCTCAGTTTAGCTTTTTACTAAAACATTAAATTAGTCCATTAATTAGCCAGTGAGGATCATTCATAAGATTAAAACCGCCACAGTTTTGGGTTGTGCCACCGGGGCAGCTCTGACTCTGGGTGTTCGATTGGATTGGAATCAGGGGAGTTTACAGTATTTGTAGTGTTTCTGGGAAATTTGTTTTTTTTTTCTTAATCAATTTAATTATGTTTGTATGGCGCATTTTAACATTGGGCTCAAAAAGAACCCATCCTCATTTGGGTGATACCACATAATCTAATTTTAAATTCGCTACCAGTCAAAAGTTCTGACACAAATGCAAAAAAAAAACCTTCTACACATATGCGATAAGGCCAAAAGTGCAATTAGGTTTGCAATCACAAACTGTAACAGAAAACTGTTTTATCAGGTGTAGTCCAAAGCCATCGTCACAAATATTAGTTAGAACCATCCCGAGTTTTCAAATGTTTAAAACTGAGAATTTTTTTTTCTTTCCCTGTTTTTTGCAGGGCTTCTTCCTCCCCCAGTGCCCTCGGCACCCCTGCCTGCCCTGTCCAACCTCCCTGCCCAAACCGACTGGAGGTACGTAATTTCTCACTAACTCTAATTTAAACATGTATACAAGGGACGGTAGGTGGCATGGTGTAGTGGTTAGCCCTGTCGCCTTGCACCTCCAGGGTCCAGGTTCGATTCCCAGCCAGGCTCGATTCCCGTCTCTGTGTGCATGGAGTTTGCATGTTCGCCCCGTGCTTGGTGGGTTTTCTTCGGATACTCTGGTTTCCTCCCACAGTCCAAAGACATGCAGATTAGGCTAATTGGCGTTCCCAAATTGCCCGTAGTGTGTGTATGAGTATGTGTGTGTGCTCTGTGATGGATTGGCCCCCTGTCCAGGGTGTACCCCGCCTCGCGCCCTAAGCCTCCTGGGATAGGCTCTAGGTCCCCACGACCCTAAATACAGGATAAAGTGGTATAGAAGATGAGTGAGTGAGTGATACAAGGGACAGTGGGGAAGTGGTTAGCACCTTTACAGTCCAGTGTTGAATCCCACCTCCCTTTTCCATATTACTAGTATTTGAGTGAGCGTGTGAATGTGTGTCCTTGTGTGTCCTGCAATGGTTTGGCACCTCGTCCAGGGTGTACAACGCCTCCTGCCCCGAAATCCATAGGCACAACACTTAAACATTTTTTCAGGGTCATGGTGAATCAGGATGTTTATTTTACATAATTAATTTATTCTTATTTTCAACTGAAACTGAAATGTATTTTAAAGAAAATTAATGTGCAAATTTCAGATACTGTTTTACTTTTTGTACACCTGATCATGCCAATCTTACTGTTATGGTTAAAGACGGGACATGATTTTCTCCCTGATTTGGTCTTGTTGTGTTCTTTTGAATGTTTTTTTTTCTTCCAGTATAACCACCATTACAAAGGAAACTGCACATCAGGCGTTTATTAGCTACGCATCCGGTAAAAGCTGGTACTGCTTGGGGCCGGCTCGAGATGGCATCATCACCAGCTTAGAGCCCTTCAATGTCTACAGAGTAGGAAGAGAAACATCTATATCTTTGTCTACTTTACTTTATTTTTTACTTTTCTAAAATGAAGATATTTTATTACATAATTTAATGGAAAATGCAAAATTGTAACCAGTTTAGGTAGTACTAACTGTTTTATTGTTAATTACTGCAAAATGTGTAATTTAGAGAAAATAATATTTTATTCATATTAATGTTAATTCATATAAATGTTTTTCAAGATACTTTATTTATTTAAAAGGTTTATTTAAGTAATAAAAGAAAATGATTGAATTCTCTTGACTTTTGCTTTATTCCTGTCCCGTTTCTTTTCCTCACAGTACCGCTTGGAGACTTTTGCTGAGACGAGATCTACTGAATGGAGTGATGAACCGTATACAGGTAAAGAGCAGCAATTCAAGCTTTGGGTGTCCCAACAATAGGGCAATCTCCTTTCTCTTGGTGGCATGTGTTATGATTTAAATTTGTACAAAACTAAACTGACAGCTATAAGCTGTCTCTACTTTTTAGCTAAATTAGCTGAAGATACAAAGTGTTTTTAAACAAAGCATCTTCAAACATGGCTTGTCTGGTGGATGAAGATGTGTTTAAATTCATTTTAATTATTTATTTATAGTGCTTTTACCAATGCTAATTGTCACAAAGCAGCTTTACAGAATCAAAAGAAAATTATGGAAATGTGTATGAAATGTGAGAAAGTGTATCAATCATAATTATCAGATTGTCCCTGATGAGCGAGCCGACGGCGACAGTGGCAAGGAAAAACTCCCTGAGATGGCAGTAGGAAGAAACCTTGAGAGGAACCGGACTCAACAGGGAACCCATCCTCATTTGGGTGATAACGGATAGCAGGGATCATTGTGCAGTCGTACTGTGTGTTAGGCAGCGAGATGTTCAATATGTCAGATGATGTGTTTAAGTTAGTATGGAGTCCAGTTCGTTATTGGAGGCTCAGGTAGACAGTAGGAAATTCTAGTCCTGACTATGGAGCGACAGCCGTCGAGGGTCCTCAGAGAACAGCTAAATGTAAGAGGTAAAGTGGGACCATCCCCAATCACCACACGCATCCCAAGCAGGATCCAGAGGGTAGAGGGGGTCTGGATCACTGGGAGCTCAGGAGAGGCATGTGTACCTCAACAGAAAGACAGGGAGAGGGTGAGAGAAGAGAACAGAAGAGAAGTAAAAAAAAGAAAAAGATAGATAGATAATGGGTAGGTATGGTCACAGTCACATAATGTATAAGGTCAATGTATATTTAGTGGAAAATGCAAGCAGGGACTTCGGCAGGACTAACTATGACAACATAACTAAATGGGAGAGCCAGAAGGAAACACAGACATGAGGGCTTACTGGAATGTAAAGCAACCTGTCACTCCATTGTCAACAAATGTGTTTCAGGTCAGCCTGAGGATGCATTTATCCAGCCTCCTCCAGCACCATGGACGTTCATAGCCCAAGCACCTGCTTTCTTCCAGGATCGAAGGCAGAACATCAGAGTGCCGTATACCTCCTCAGTCAAGGTAGAGAAACCAGGGAACTGAAACTTACACCGTCCAGGGAACTGAAACTTACTGAACTACTGAAGACAGCCCACTGTCTTCAGTAGTACAGTAAAATATATTTATTCATTTTTAAGGTAAATCTGTAGCAAATTTGGTTCATACTGTACCATTAAAGTTCTGTTTGTAAATATTTTGCTTTAGGATTTTATTGAGCAAAATACACATTGTTTTGTGCTGTTTAAATCCATAAGAAAGAATGTTGTATCATTTTAATATACCTTTTTTTAAAATATATTTTTTTCAGTTATGTTTGGTTCGGATGGCAGATGGTGTGATGGTTAGCACTGAGGCCTCGTACCTTTATGGTCTATGGTCGAGGTTTCGATTCCCATCTCAGGGAAGTTGAGATTCCCTGTGAGTGGAGTTTGCATGTTCTCCCCTTAGTGGGTTTCTTTTGGGAACTCCAATTTCCCCTCACAGTCTAATGGCAAGCGGATAAGGCTAAATAGCATTTCCAAATTGTGAGCTTTCCATAGTGTACGCACTTGTGTGCTCTGCCATGGATAAGCACCCAGATCCGCCTTGTGCCTACAGTAGATTCTCCTGGGATAGGCTCCAGGTGCTACTACAGTATGTGTGGTGTAGTGAATAAGTGGATGATGAATGATCTAAAAAGTGAATTTAATTGACTCATAAAGACTGTATCATACATCGATCCAATGCAATGAGTGTATCATTGATCTTTTAATTTTAATTGCTCCGGACCCCCTATTAAAGAAATAGCACTGTCCCATGTACTGTATATGTATGTCAACACAGGGCCATCAGTACAATGAAATGCTTATTATGAGAAGAGCCAGTCAACCTGTATATGTATATAAGTGAGTGTATCTCTGTGTGTGTGTGTGTTATTGCAAGTCTATTAAAAGGATATTAAATAGGGGTACTGTCCCCAACTAATCATTAGAGACCTAGATACCTGTTCCAAACCCATCAGAAAGACCTGCCACACCCAGAATCCTGTCCCAAAATACCCATAATATCCCTAGACTTGTAGCGTGTAGTATTGTATAGTATGGTTTTCAACATACTGTTGTTTTAAATTCCATTTATTACGTTACTGTACAATATTTCAAAACCAAATGTCTCCCATGGTGGCCACCAGTTGGCCTGATGGCATTAAATTAACCATTGAATTTTCACTGATGAGTGTCTGTGATTTAAATACGATTATCCATAGACCTGCCACGTCTGTATGGGGAAAGGAAACATCCTATGCCCGTCCTGTTCAGGCTCTGGGGACGTGAGTCATATTCCTAAACTTAAGTTACTGTAAGCTATTCCACATTTTAACTCAATCTCACAATGTAAATTATGTATCTGCTGAAAATATGATCCATTTTTAGAAAATGTGCATGTCGTGTTATGGAAGTGGGCAGTGCCGAGGAATGAAAATGTGCCTGATGTGTAGCGGCTGTGGAAGGCAAAAGTAAGCTACAGTACGCAACTAATACAGTTATGAAGATGTTTAATTTTTTCAAAAACTATATACTGAATTTAAAACATGACTAAACATACGACAAAAGTTTTCAGACTATCTGCTGGACATGTGGCGGTTCTGGGTATATCCACGGAACTGAACTTTGCATTCCCTGTTCTGGCAGTGGAAGAAAAATGTACGCTTCATACTGTAACTATGGCACTTATAACAATGTTCCCAATGCAACCTATACTGAACTAAATAACATAACTACACCCAAAGTTTTACAGTGTGTTTGCATGTGTGCAGCTGTGGCAGGTGTTACGGAAAATGCTTCTGTGTATGTTCAAAGTGTGAAGGGAGGGAAAAACTCCTCGTCTTCATCAATCTCAAGATACACTGGTGAGATCTTCAGCATTCAAGAATTTTTTTCAATAGATTAGACCTGCATTGCTATAGAGAGACTATATGAAACATTCAAAATCTGGTATACAATCAAACACATCACAGTACTTTAAATACAATAGTGTGCAAAAGTCTTGACACCCCCCATTTCTTCTGTTGTTTCTAAAGAGCCAGACTTTCTTATATTTTTATTGTATTTTTAAGGAATAGTTCTCCATCCATCCTAAAGGACTTTTGGTCTCTCATTTTCAGTCCAGACACACATTGCCACATATCGATGAATCGTTCAAGCATAAAAAAAACAATCTAACTTAAGGCATGAACCAGAGAGAAACAGGTGCAGATGATGACAGATGATCAGGCCGGTGATTAGTTATACTGCTGATGCTGAGTGGTTGGAACAGACGAGAGGGGAAATGAGGTCGCTGCTGAGGCTGTTACATAAACAATACATTTTAAATTGGTTTAAATCGCAGTAAAACTGTTGTTCTTGTTTCTCTAATTTAATCTACGTCATTTAGTTAAGTTAAGCCATGTACATTACAGCACAGTGAAATCCCTTCTTTGCGTATTCCAGCTGGGGATCTAACTGCCAATCTTCTGATCAGTAACTCAGGCCTCTGAGCCATCACTGCCCCAAACCATTGCTTTAGCAGCGGTGGGATTCAAACCCACACCCCAGAAGAGCCTGGAACCTTAATCCAGCGTCTTAGCCCGCTCGGCTACCTTTATTTAACTTAATTAAATATGAATCGTATAATGTATTTGTTACTTTAAATTGCTAGAAAGGATTACAACAGTTCTAAAACCATTTACTCTTAAACAGTATGAAAACTTTTTATTATAAAACATGGACTAATATGCTTAAGAGTGATCTGCTCAAACTAATCATTCTCTACCTTCTACTGTGTATAGAAATAATTAATTATTTGACACTTGTCTTCATCACAAGTCTATTCAAGTAAAAGTAAAAAGTATGGTGCAGTAAAACGACTCATAGAGGTACATTTTTCTCAAGAACTTACTCAAGTAAATGTAAACTCGTTACTACCCACCTCTGAATAATCTCAGAATTCAGCTTTTTCTTTGCTCTCCACAGGGTTACTTATGAAAATGAATACTTGACGGAGCAGTCGAGCGGCCTGGATTCAGAGAATCTCAGTAAGGTCTCTGGAACCACGATCTTCACAGACACCCAGTACATGGTAATAAAACTGCTTACACACACACACACACACACACACACACACAAAGTCATGCTTCTAAGCATAGCTCTGGTGCAGATGGCCAAGAGACTGAATTATATTGTGGTGTGTGTGTTTGTGTGTGTGTGTGTGTGTGTGTGTGTGTGTGTGTGCGTGTGTGCACATGTGTTTTAGCTTCCCCCATTGGTGGGTTTCCCCGATCCTTCAATAAACCAAGAGTCTGAGCGTTTAATACAAGAACATCAGTCCAAATATTTCCAGACTTCTCGCATTCTGCAGCAGGTACTGCTACTCTTTAGTACTGATATTAGCAGCACATTCATTTTACCAGAGCAATCAAAATAAATAAATAAGCAATTTGATTCAAACTTTTATGCTAGAATTAGAGTAAAGTGTGTGTCTTAGTAGTTACTGACACTCGAGCATCATGAGTACATTGAAACAACATTTTTATTTTTGCATAGTGATTTTTATCACATTACTGATGTGAAAATGTTTTCCACTGCAGCGTCACACCATCGAGCTGATCCCAGTCACCAAGGTGAACTACACTTGGCATGGGGAGTCCTACACTTACATTGTGTTTGGGAACGAGAACTGTGTGTACACTGACAACTACCCGGCCAAATGCTGCTGCTCTGTGATGTAATCCTATAATTCAGCATTTTTGCATCAAAAGCACCAAATGACACAGAATATTAATCATCTTTACACTGTTATAGTCTGTTATTGATGGTTGTAGTATGCATGTGATTAGCCGAATCAAATAATTATCGATTTTTGTAGTTAAAGCAACTGTGGTTAAATATCAAGACTATTTTCTTTTCTACATAAACACTTTTTTATTCATTCACTCATATTCACTCTTCTAGACTTTATACTTACTGCTTAGCGCTTATTTACCCTTTTCGAAGAAGATCTATCAATCTTGTTCTTATGTTATATTTGAAGCTGCATGTTTTTTCCCTATACATTGAAATAATTGAAATTAAGTCTAGCCTAGGCTTTAACTAACTGTAAATATACAATATACGCACATTATATGAGGTGGTAGCAAAACGTTTCGAGACTAGTTTTGTAAACAGATAGCAGCGCAAGAGATCAGAAAGACCTTTAATGTGCTCAACCCCGAAAATGGCGAAACCATTCAGTAACTTGTGCATGATTGTTATCGGAGAACAATCCACAACGTTGCTGCCGTTGTCAATGTGTCATATGGAACAGTCCAGCCAATCCTCACCTGTGAGTTGAACAGGCGCCGTGATTTCAACCAAACTGAAGTTTGTCCCCAGGCTGCTGAACAGGAACTCAGCGTGGATGACCTGTCCTATATGTTGAGGAATATTGGGTGTATGGGTACGACCCTGAGACAAAGAGCCCATCATGTCCACGACCAAAAAGGGCGAGGCAGGCCCACAGCTCGTCCGGGTGCATGCTCAACGTCTTTTTCGACGTTCATGGAATCGTTCATCAGGAATTTGTCCCCAGGGGCCAGACTGTCAATAGAGAATTATACTGACAGGTTTTAAGGCATCTGAGGGAGGACGTTCAGCAAAAAAAAAAAAAGAGCTTGTTAAAAGAGCTAATGTTGAAACTTTTTTAAACCATCTTGTACAATGCAAGTTCTAATTACTACAATACTCTCCTGCGATTATAAAGTTTGACATTCTATTCAGCAGAGTTTAGTGTGTATGTGATTTGGGACTCAACCCTTTTTAAGATGAGCAGCTCTGTAATGTTATTTGCCACTGATGGGAATTTCAACTTCTGTCAGTGAGTCAGAAGGTTTTGCTCAGTTCCCCAATAAGAGGCGACAATTTCAGCTTTCCATTTTTTCTTTTTATTATTATTTTTTATATTTTAAGACTTATACAGTATTCTTCTTTGTTTTGTGAATAAACCAGAGAACATTCTGACACTCCACTGTGTGTGTGATTGCATCTTTCCCTTTTTCCGCAAACATGTCGAAGCACAGAGGACGCATCTAGCAGTTAATTCATCAAATTTTTAACTTAACACATTGTAATGGCACAGTGGTGCAGAATGCCTGCTACAGCTCCTCTGGGTTCTCTGCTTTACTCCGAACTCTAAAAAACATGCTAGGTGGATTAGCTTATAAAACTTCCCCCTAAAATATGAACGAGTGTGTGAATAATGTGTATATACTGTACTTGGTACCCTGCAATAAACTAGCAACCCATCCCAGATATACTGTACTTATACCACCTTACACTCAGTGCTCTTGGAATACGCACTTTGATATCAGTTGATCTTGATTATGTTTTATCTAAATCCTGGATTACTTCTTACTTACTCATAATCACGGCACTTTTTGTCCTATTTATTCATATTTAATTAAAGTTTATGGTTTTGTATAAGAAGGTCCATTGATGCAAACATCTGTTGACTAAGTAACCTCAAATCCACCTTTATTAAAAAAAAAAAAAAAAAAAAGTTATTCAAAAATAATTATGGTCACAAAACAGTTTTCCTGTTTTTTTTTTCAATGATTAGTACTGAGTGTGATGTAAGGTTATGTTTGAGCAGATAAAAGTGGATTAAAAAAATAATTAAAATGTCCAGAAAATTTGCACAGGACAGTTATGTAAAAAATGTGTACAAGAGTGTATTGTTAAACAGACATTGTTAAACAGCATTAGGAAGGATTGGTCTAACTGCAAATTTTTTTAATTTCTTCCTTCTTCCTGAGTTTTTTTTTTTTTTTTTTTTAACTGAGCAGTTAAATACTTGGGTAGTTGCGTTGTATGTACTGTATATTTTATTAATTATCATACACCCCATGTCAGAAAAACAGTTTTAAAAAGCTAAGAAAAGCAAAGGCTTGTACAATCAATCAATGTATACATAATATTGCCAAAAGTATTCACTCGTCTGCCTTTACACGCATATAAACTTGAGTAACATCCAATTCTTAATTTATAGGGTTTTATATGATGTTGACCCCGCCCCCTTTGCAGCTATGACAGCTTCAACTCTTCTGGGAAGGCTTTTCAAGGTTTAGGAGTGTGATTATGGGAATTTTTTACCATTCCTCCAGAAGCGCATTTGTGAGGTCAGACACTGATGTTGGACGAGAAGGCCTGGCTCGCAGTCTCTGCTCTAATTCATCCCAAAGGTGTTCTATCTGGTTGAGGTCAGGACTCTGAGAATGGCATTCGAGCAAATAGTTTTGGCAATATTGTATATATGATTGTGTATATACTCTGGAGATATTTTAGAGAAATCTAAATGAATGCTAAAATGTCCTATACAGTTAAGATACTAAATCATGTCATGTGATTTTATAACTGATTAAAATAAAGTGGTTTAAAAACCCTATACACAGTTTACGTTTTATGCATCGGTATATCAAACCTGTGACACATATGTACGATTAAGAAGATAATAAAATAATAATTTCTATGTCAACTCAAACTTTGTTATTGGCACGCATATACAGTCTATTCAAAAACTTGCTGATTGGAT
This sequence comes from Dinotopterus cunningtoni, assembly GCA_028565755.1. Lineage (NCBI taxonomy): Eukaryota > Metazoa > Chordata > Actinopteri > Siluriformes > Clariidae > Dinotopterus > Dinotopterus cunningtoni. The sequence continues at coordinate 2,590 of JAOTRS010145370.1, read as the reverse complement.
GCCATCACTTATTATGTGTATTTTCTTTATGTTATTTAAAGATCACATTTTGCTTTAATACATGTAATATACTGTACAGCAATACACTGTACAGCATTCGTACTGTAAATTTCTTTTAATAACTTGGTTGCATGACGTCAAGGAAGTGGTCAGGACTTTCACACTATAAACCAGTAGGTTCTTTGGGCACCTGACAGTGTGGAAAGGGCACCAGTCGTAAAGATCAACACTCGATACACTTTTGTTCTTTGTAATATGTACATGTGAAGTTTTAAACAGTAATGTGATTATGGTATTTATTATTATTGTTATTATTAGTATTTGAAAGAGATTGTGGAGTGACACTTTAGGATAAATTTTGGGAATATGTCTTCAGCAATTTCAGCACCAGGTAAGGCTGTTTTAATCATCCTAAGATAAATATATTCATCTGCATAAATATATATTCATCTATGTAAATATAAATATATGTTACAGGGCATGATCAGAATATTTACCTTAGTTAATGGAAATTATTAGTATTTATTTCATCTTGATTAGTCTCCTTTGTGGTGCACCTATAGTGGTGAAATGAGCTTGCTTCTGGTAAGTCGCACCAGCCGATGCTAACACACACAGGAGAAGAGTTTTGCACGAATGGAAAGAAATACTAACCTATAATATTTCCTGTGTTTGTGTGTTTGGTTTGTTTGGTTTACCTATTTTTGATGCCACTATATGTATGTATGCATATTTGCCCCTTCTTAAATTTAATTTTTTTATTTTTTGGAATATTTGTCAAAAAAAAAATTATATTACACAAAAATAACCCGAGAGACAATGCAGTTTGATAATGATTTCAGTTATTGAGGGAAAAAAGCCGTCTAAATCTATCTGGTCCTTTGTGAAAAAGTAATTGCCCATAAACCTGTTGTGCCACAACTGCAATCTAGCATTTGTTTTAACTGCCAATGAGTCTTTCACATCACCCTGGTGGAATTTTGGCCCACTCTTCTTTGCAGAATTGTTTTAATTCAGTCACAGTGAAGAGATTTCAAGCATAAATGGTCTGTTTAAGGATCTCAATTGGATTTAAGTTCAGAGTTTGTCTGGGCCACTCCAAAACCTTAATTTTGTTTTGGTTAGCCATTCTGAGGTGGACTTGCTGGTGTGTTTTGGATCATTGTCCTGCTGCATAACCCACTTGAACTTGAGGTCACGAACTGATGAACATTTTTCTTTAGGATTTTCTGGTAGAGCAAAGAATTCATGATTCCATCAATTATGGCAAGTCATCCAGCTCCTGAAGCTGCAAAGCCCCAGAGTACCACATTACCACCACCGTTTCTGATTGTTGGCATGATGTTCTTTTTATGAAATGCTGTGCTAGTTTTAAACAAACTACGATGTAATGGGATGCACAGCTTCGAAAAAGTTGAACTTTTGTCTTATCAATCCACAGAATATTTGCCCAAAAGTCTTGGGGATAATCAAGATTTTTTTTTGGCAAATGTGAGACAGGCCTTTGTGTTTTGGTCAGCAGTGGCTTTTTCCTTGGAACCTATGAAGGCCATTTTGATCCAGTATCTTTTTTATTGTTGAATCATTAACACTCGTTCTTTTCATGAGCTCCTGGATGAGTTGTCGTTGTGCTCTTAGAGTAATTTTGGTAGGCCGCCACTCTTGTGAAGGTTCACCACTGTTCCAAATTGTCTCTATTTGTGAATAATGGCTCTCACCGTGGCTTCCTTAAGTCCCAAAGTCTTAGAAATGGCTTTGTAACCCTTTCCAGAACGATACATGCCAATTACTTTGTTTCTCATCTGTTTCTTTAGATCGCAGCGTAATGTGAGATCTTTTAGCGTGCTTCACTTTGTCAAACAGGTTCTATTTAAGTGAGTTCTTGATTCAACGGGAATACTGGCAGTAATCAGGCTTGTTTTAGGCTTTTTTTGGGTGGGGGGGGGCAACTTTATCACATGTTTGATGATTTCTTTGATGATTTCAATCAATAAAGTGGTATAAATATGCAAACCAAAAAAATTTACATTTTTTTTTTTAAATCAAACCATCCTGATTTGTCAAATGTTCAATCTGAAAAAAATATTAACTGTAGTTTGTTTTTCCACTCTGTTTTTTTCTCTCTATTCTTTGAAGGAGAGCTTCCTCATCCCCCTGTGCCCTCTGCACACCTGCCTGCCCTAGACAACAGGAAGTAAGCCCCTCTTTTAATTCTATATTTTTGTGTAAAAAAACATAATAAAAAATCATCTGATCACAGCGAGTCGTAAAGCAAATACAACCTCAGGTAAAAAAACTTGTAATTTTTTTACCGTGCCATTATTTATATAACAAAAATGAAGCCAAAAAAAAAAAAAAACACCATGTGGACAATATTAAGTACCTCTTACTGCTTTCAGGATTTAAGAGGGTAAGTTGCAGCCAGGTGTTGCTAATCATTAATCAGCCCTTGATTAACAGATCATCAGCAGGTGTGCAGACCTCTATAAAAGCAGAAGTTTTGCCAGTTTGCTGGTCTGGAGCATTTAGGTGTGTGTTAACACAATTCCAAGAGTGAAAAACATGGAAGGATGGATATAGAGAAGAAATT
>JAOTRS010145242.1:0-12283 GCA_028565755.1 Dinotopterus cunningtoni | reverse complement strand
GGTAAAACAAAAGCATCAGTTATTTAAGTAGATACAAAAAAAGTGTACACCAGAAAAGTGAGCATTCTTTTTCTAGAAGAGAATGTTCAATTTAAAGATGTTCCTCTAAAATTATAAGTACCAAGATTTGACCCATCTAAAATGTAGTAAAATGAGTGTGTCAAGCAAGGGAAACTGAGTACACTGCCTAGGAGTCCTTGCAATTTGGGAAGAGCCCTTCAGCACTGACACAGAGTGCCATGGTATTCAGGGTGAGAGTGGATGGACTGCTCCTGATACCCTGCTTTGACAAAAGACTGGCTCTATAGAGTACCTGGATGTCTAGGGTAAGGCCGACTGGACTGCTCCTGATACCCTGTTCCAACAAAAATACCGGCAGCAGAGAACACCAGGATGTTTAGGGTGAGGCCGAATGGAGTTCTCCTGATGCCATGCTCTGACAAAAGGCTGACTGCAAAAGGCTGAGTGCCAGGGTCTCCAGAGTGAGGACAGCAGGAAGGCTCCCTATACTTTGCTCTGTCAAAAGACCAACAGTTTAGCTCTGCTCAAAGGCTTAGTCATGCTCTGCTTCCAGCCACGCTCCCATGCTCACCACACTGTGGAGGTCAACTTGAATCATGCTATACTCAGCCTGAATCATGCCCAGCACTGTCATGATCTGTTCCATCAATGCTGGGACTTCACCCAGGCATGGATTGCTCTGCTCCAGAAATGCTGTGCAATGTTTCAGCAATGCCAGACCCTGGCCTCACAATTCTAGGGACCGTCCCCACAATGCCTTAACCTGTCCCATTAATGACATGCCTTACACCAGCAATGCCTTAACCTGTCCTATTAATGCCATGGCTCATTCCAGCAAGGCCTTAACCTGTCACATTAATGCCATGTCTTGTTCCAGCAGTGCCTCAACATGTCCCATTAATGCCATGTCTTGTTCCAGCAATGCCTCAACAAGTGCCATTAATGCCATGTCTTGTTCCAGCAATGCCTTAACCTGTGCCATTAATGCCATGCCTTGTTCCAGTAATGCCACGCCATGTCCCAGCAATATCATGCTCCACCTGTGCCTAAACTCCATCAGAGAATTACCCTGATAAACCTGACACTGATGAGTCATGCTTTGCCCTGCCTCTGGTGCCAAGGACACTCTGCTGTCTCCACCAGCTGGCTTTGGGAACATTGTACATGCCCTGCATCCAAAGCTTTAAGACTGTCATGCCTGCAGTGCACTTCAACTTCAGTGACTTAACCCTTGCTCTAACACTAGCCTCAAATACACCATGCCTTCACCACTGCTCAGCGTTGAGTATTTCATGTTTAGTCCGCACTCGAGCTTTGCTGAAGTCTGTACCCCAATGTCAAAAGCGTAATGTTGCCACCACTGGCTGGTTTCTTGGAGGGCATGTAGGTATGTACCTCCACCTAGCTTCAAGAACATTGTGCTGGTGCTATACTTCTCTCAAAGCTCCACAAAGTAGACACGTAAGCTCCAAGCCCCAGCCCAGTCACAGTCATACTATCCCCAAGGCTCCACAGGGTGCCCTCTGTCCTGCCTAATGGCAATGCCAAGCTTTTGCCCAGTATCCATGCCAAGTTCCAGTGTGCCAAGCACCAACCCGGCACCCACACCAAATTCCAGCATGCAAAAGTGCCAACCTAGTGCTCGTGCCAAGATTAGTTTCAGCTTCCAGTCCAGTCCGAGCTCTCCTCAGCCACAATGCCCAAGCCATATACATCATATCCTCCTGTGCAAAAATCTGTCCCAGCTTTTCTGCCAAGATACTCTACAATCCCCAAGCCAAGCCCCCACTCTGCCACAAAATCTGAGGAACTGGTGAGGAATTGGTGGGCTGGTTGTCCTGAGCCACTAATAGGCATGTCAGGAGCCGTTTCTTAGAGAGAGGTCTCTGTCACGGTATCCTAATGGTTGCTAGTACATTTTGTGTTTGTTATTTGGCTAAGCGGTAGTGAGTTAATTGTTTCCCTATTAAAGTTCTGTCAACCTTTCAGCTCTTTGTCTTGTGTTAATTAATTTGTATGTTTTTGTTTGTGCTATACTAGCTATGCCTAGTCCTTAGCCTCATTTCTTTGTTTATTGGTTAAACCTGGTTCTTAAATAAAGTCTATTTTATTCTCAGCAACAAAATCAGCACTTAGTAGTAGCGTTCACACACCACAGACGTTATAATGCTATATTTATGTGTAACCTGTTTTTAACCCCATAAACTGTAGACAGCAACCTACAGTAACTACAGCTATCTGGGAAAACAAACACGGGGTAAACCCCGCTCATTAAAATTCCAGCAGGCTTACACAGAGCTAACAGACTTATCTTCTGTCTTAATGAGTCAGAGAGAATCTCTGGGGCTCTGACCTGCCTTGGAAACACGGAGAAAAACACCAGTGAGAAATTCCACATCACTCTGTGACGTCCACCGCAGAATCTGACCCCATAGAACACTCGTGTCATGTTTATCCAGAAGAGGAAAAAAACTAACTTTTGCTCAAAATTCCCAAGACTGACCTTTGAGACATTTAAAGCACTGGCAGTGCCATTTTTAACCTTTCAGTCTAGTTTATTTACATACAGTACCCTCACCTTATGTCTTTCCTAGAGCAGCTAGAGGTTAAAAAAAGGCCTCTGATCTCCTGCGTACACCTTGTGCCCCAATTACAGAGTTAATAAGTGGCAATGTGGATTTTTCACATTTCTGAATAAACAGGTACACTAAGCTATAAAAGTATTGGCACCCATCAAAAGCACAGATTATGTTGTTTGCATAAATTAAACTGTTTTTATTCTAAAATCTCGTATCTTTCCTCTTATAAATCACTCACTCACTCTTATTCTCTACAACGCTTATCCTGTACAAAGGGGCCCAGGGGACTCGGGGCACTCTGGATGGGATTCATTTACACTTGGCAGAGGCTCTTATCCTGAGCGAAAGTGATTCCAATCCAAGCACACAGACACACACACACACACACACACACACACACACACACACACACACACTATGGGCAATTTAGAAATGTCGATTATCTTCTTCTGCCTGTCTTTGGACTATGGGAGGAAACCGGATTACCCAGAGGAAACCCAAACCTGAGGCAGGACTCAAAACCCTGACGCTGGAGGTGCTAACCACTACATCACCATGCTGCCATCTTATAAATTTTAATTCTAGCAAAAACATGCAACAAAAACATGATTTGAATTGTATGCAATATATATAGATAATTGAACTGAAAAACTATTATCTAACAAAACACAAGCCTGAATACATGCATAAACCAGGTAATGGGCATATTCATGATAAATCATAGCAACTAAAACACAATTTTTAACAACGCTTCTCACAAGTACCATAAAATATATCTTTCTAGCTATTTGTTTTATATTTACATTTAGTTTAGTTTAGTTTTATTACTTTTTTATTAGGGTTTAATATGATGTTGGCCCCACCCGATTTGCAGCTATAACAGCTTCAACTCTTCTGGGAAGGCTTTCTACAAGGTTTAGCAGTGTGTTTACGGAAATTTTTGACCATTCTTCCAGAAGCACATTTGTGAGGACAGACACTGATGTTGGACGAGAAGGCCTGGCTCACAGTCTCCGCTCTAATTCGTCCCAAAGGAGTTCTATCGAGTGCAGGCCAGTCAAATTCTTCCACACCAAACTCGCTCATCCATGTGTTTATGGACGTTGCTTTGTGCACTGGTCCGCAGTCATGCTTGAACAGGAGGCGGCCGTCCCCAAACTGTTCCCTCAAAGTTGGGAGAATGAAATTTTCCAAAATGTCTTGGTATGCTGTAGCATTAAGAGTTCCTTTCACTGGCCGAGCCCAACTCCTGAAAAACAACCCCACACCAGTTCCAACATGACTGCACACCAGTGCACAAAGCAAGATCCACATGGATGAGCGAGTTTGGTGTGGAAGAACCTGACTGGCCTGCACAGAAGAGTTGAAGCTATTATAGCGGCAAAGAGTGAGCCAACATTATATAAACCCCTGTGGATTAAGAATCGGATGTTACTCAAGTTGATATGCATGTGAAGGCAGGCGAGCGAATACTTTTGGCAATATAGGGTTTCAATTAATGTCTACTTCATCTGGTTGTCGTGTCCCACAGAGGCATACTAATACCCTACATCCTTTTAAACTTTCTGTCTCACCTCGTTCATGAGGGTTGGCTGCGGAGAACACTGCCAGGAATCCACTGCCGGCCGTGTTGGCATCTGACACCATCTGAATGAGCATCTTGTTTCCCGTGGAGATGAGGGCACCGGGCCTAAAGGTTCCACAGAATCGGCCCAGGCGCTGCCCACTGACATGCCCGCTGTAAACATCGACGTGATCATAGCGGCACAGATTGTCACTTTCCAGATCGAGGAAGCGGAAGTTGAGGACGACCACTTTGCCTTGTGCAACCTGTAAAAGGCACATCAAGTCATCAAATCACGCAATGAAAACAGTTTCCTTCATTCCATCTACTTTATATATTACATTTAGAGTAAGAAGGAATATGGCCTTTTTAAAATGAATACAATATGAGGCTTCATACACAGAACTACAACCAGAGAGAGAAATATTCTATTTTATTTGTATTACTACGCCACAGTGCTGTCGACTTCTTAAACCTGATTGGAGTTCATTACTTTTTTTTTTTTTATACCAGCAGCCTCATAGTGCAGCTACAAACCACATATTTATGTCAATGCACTTTACCAGTATATCATTAATTCTACCTACACAGTCCACATAATATTAAATTATCTTTTTTTTTTGTATGGAGATGTTTATTTAACATTAAAGGAAGGTGTCTCCAGGGTCAGTGCTTAAAAACTTTCTTTTTCTTTTCTTTTTTTTTGATGATTTGATCCATCCAGCACATTAGGTGTTGAATACTTCCCTCCTTGGGGATATATCCATAATTTCTAGGGCAGTTATTTAAGGTGTTGGGTTCCCAGTTCGACGTGTCATTCACTCACTATTTTGGGAACTAATTTTGTCATTCACTCGCAATTTGGGAACGCCAATTAACCAATTAACCTAATGTGCATGTATTTGAACTGTGGGATGAAAACCCACCAAGCACGAGGAGAACATGCTAACTCTGTGCACACAGACCCGAGGATGTAAGAGACTACACCAGCATGCCACCCCAAATTAAACAAATTCTTCATCTTCTATATCACTTATCCTGTGTACAGGGCATGAGGTGGGGTACACCCTTGACAGAATGCCAATTCAGTGCAAGTATACACACACACACTCTACTGCCAATTTGAGAACAGCAATTAACCTAATCTGCATGTTTTTGGACTTTGGGAGGAAACAGGAGTACCCGGAGGAAACCCACCAAGCACGGGGAGAACATGCAAACTCCACGAGACCCAAGGCGGGAATTAAACCCTTGACCATGGAGGTGCAAGGCCACAGGGCTGATCACTACACCACCATGTCACCTACATATACTATAGACAAATTAAAAAGTAAAATAAGATGTTCTTTAATTAATTAGAAATGCAACAGTCATCAAAATGATGTGGTGCAACACTTAACCAGGTGGCAAGTCAACGGTTCCTAGCAAGTGAAGTCTCGTTTTTGTAGCTCTCTACATCTTTAACAGTTACATCAGTTGTCATCTATGTGCTGTTTACTATGAACAAGATGTAATCCTTCCATGCGTCCATGATAAAATTATATTAAGTTATTTTATTTATATAGCACATTTAAAACAACCAATGGGTGACCAAAGTTCTTTACATAGTAAGAGATCTGATATTTAATCTTTTGCAGGTTGTAATAGAAATGTGGATGATCGAGGATGTTCAAAAGTAAGCTGTGATAAACTGGTGAAAATACGTCTGTAAAACTGAATCTTCCTTCACACTCCTGCACGCGGTGGAGGTGCCAACATGTTCAAAAATGCACACAGAGTCTGAAGCAATCCTCCAGGGCTTTGACGCTGGCCAAGACCCAGATACAACACACCAAATGCAAGCCAGAAAACACACACACACGCTGAGGTCTTGCAGGGACGCACTGCAATGCTGTTGCATCATCTGCTCATAAATATTCAAAATAAGCCTTGTCGCAAAATGCAAGTAGCAGTAAGATGCAATCAGAGTGCAGGTTATGAAATCTAGAAAGTATACTTACTGTGATCTTCCATACACACTTGGTGTTTGGAGGATATACTCCCGGGTAACCCTGACTACCGATGACTCCCGAATCTCCTGTTATGTTGCCACCACATGGAAATGACTGTCTGTGGATTGATAGAAAAATATTAATAAAAAATGTCTAATAAAAGTAAAAAGAAACATTGAGCATGGCTGTATATAGAGTTTAAATACATGTAATATGTTGATATACCATAAGATACTGGCTAGGATCGCAAACATACTGTAGATAGCTAAACTAGCTAGCTAATTAGTCTTGAATTAGACTCAGGCAGAAATATCTAAATAATAGTAACAAACACAGCAACATTTAAAAGTATTAAATAAAAATCCCACACAATACCAGCTAAAAGCATTAACGTACACAGAGCTAGCTGAACTGAGTACTGTAGCTAGCTAATGTGGCGGCTAAATTCGACAAAGCTTCTTTAAAAGGACCTTTCTTGAATTTGTATTGTTTCTTGCTCTAAATAATTTATTTCAATAGTCTGTTTTAGTATATTAGTATTTAGCTAACTACCACGTTAGATAGTTAGTACATTAAATCACCTGACTGGCATTAAATGGAGTATCAACAATAAAAACTGTAAAACCATACAACATACATTACATTACATTCATTCATCTTCTATACCACTTTATCCTTTAAAGACTCCTTTAAAGCACACGAGGCACGCTATACCCCGGACAGGAAGCCAGTCCATTGCAGGGCAAACACATTATGGGCAATTTGAGAATACTGTTTAGTCTAACGGTGGTTAGCAAGGCAACAGTGCTAACCACCGTGCTGCTACAACATGCATAAATACCAGAAATTTTACCCAAAGTTAATTTTTTTTTTTTTTTTTTTAATGTGGTACACAACAGATTTAACCTGTTATATTTGTTGTATATGCTGGTTTAGCAATAACTATCACTCACTTTGTAGCCACACAGATATACACAAGTGATACTTGCTTTGTTTAAAAAAAAAAAGGAAAACATTATTAATTATTAAAAAGACATTTATATGACGCACAGTACTGTGCAAAAGTTTTAGGCACCCTGTGCTTTAGTAAAAACTTCATTGGTGTTTTTATTAACTATTACTTGAAATATTTGTATGCCAGAAAAGAAAACATATTATATAAGTGACCACTTTTTAGACAAAAAACTAAATGTAAGCTGCCAGATTTTGCATGCAAAAAAGAAGCAGGTGCAGCAGTCAAAGTCCTTAGAAGAACTGTGTGTGGTTCTGCAGGATGCTGAGTAAAACTTAGTAGCTAATTTCCTTAAAAAAGTCTAAAGGGTCCTCAAAGCATCTTCATACCAAATACTGACTTTGTTTCATTAATTTCTGTTTACTGGGCTTTATCGTTTTTTAAGGCATCCTTTCTCTACAACATTTATTTGCACAGTACTATATACACTATAAGTGTAAATAAATGTTTTGTGTTAGAATAGATTAGATTACAAGCTTCTATTATTGAAACAGATAAATTCTGAAGATAGAAAATACTGAAAACTGGGTTATCTACCAGTCCATAAAATACTACTTGTTGATTATGTATCAGTCATGACTATTTAAAAGGTCAGAGGTTCTGATATATTTACACAGTCCCTCTAGATGTTCTGTTATTTATTATTTTATACTGTAATTGTTAGCTTACAGTATTGATCACCTAGTGGTCAAACATAAGATCTGCAACAATCATTAATAGAGGCCAACTGGGGCAGGAATCACACTGCCCCATGTTCAGGGAAAGAGGAGAGGCCAGAACACTCATAGAAAAACACTCATCAACAACAACTTATTTACAGAAAGACAACAGGTCTTAAAGGTATGAAATCTAATAAACATTAACAAGAAAAAACACAAAGCATGAATGTGTCTACAGTGACTATTGTAATTATTTCACATACACTTTTTGGTTTATTTATAAGTTTTAATTAGATTGTATATATTTAGATAATTGGGAGAGGGGTTTTGAGGGTAATGTCTGTTTGTTTGAAATACATAGCATTACATGCTAAAAAAATGGAGAAAAAGAAAAACATGTCTGAATGTAGTCCAATTTTGCGTCTATTCTTAGGTCTTGTGTGTTTTCTGAGATGTATGAGGGCTGAAAATGTTGCTTAAGGCTGTCAACCCTGGTTAATGAGATAACCTTGAACAAAGTTGGACAAAGGTACGTCTAAAAGCACTCATTACGAGCTGCCAGCCTGCATCCTGGATAACTTCATGTTGTGCATGATCTTAAACCATGCTCTTAAAATTTAAAACTGTCTGTTCTGGAGCTATTCTAAAAATGTATTAGACAGTACAGTTGCAGTCAGAAGATTACATACACTTACTGTATCAGGAAAATGAATGTCACAGCAACTGGTCTGTTTCTGGGCCAGATTGATTGTACTTTATACGTTTTTGACCAACACTGAGGACAAATGGACAGTGCAAGGAGCTCAGTGCAGATATGTGAAAGCAGATGGTAGATTCAGGAACGCCTCGTGAAGCCGTCTCTAAACAACTGCTGACTGAAAGATCAGTTCAAACAACTGTTTTTATCTAAGTATTATTGGGAGGTGGAGTGACTTTACCAATGGCTAAAAGAAGACCCAAACTGTCACCCTTAGCTGAGCGAAAACTGGTTTAGAAGGTCAGAAATAACCCTAGGACATCAAGGCAAATAACTGGAAGCTGCTGGAACACTATTGCCACTGTCAACAGTCAACTGAGTTTATTTCATCAAGGACTGAAAGACTGCTGAGCACAAGGACAAACTAAAAGTCTTCAAGAGGAATGTTTTGACCAGAGGAATGTATGGAGTTGTAAATGTGAGGCGGTGAACCCCAAAAGCTCTGTACCATCTGTAAAACATAATGGAGGTCGTGTCATGCTTTGGGCCTGTTTAGTGTCCAATGGAACTAGTGTCCAGCAGGACAATGACCCCAAATACACATTATAGTTGTTTGTGGATTCAATAAAGCAGAGTAAATGTAAGCTTTTGGAGCCTCATCTTTATTTAAAATTTAATTTGTATTAATTTAATTAAACACTACAAATTCTTTACAAAAATATTTTAAAGATCATTGAAATTTTATGTGTGGTGTGTGTATATTTTGGACCCTGTGATTTCAGAAAAACAGAGAAAAAAAAACGTCTGCTTCAATTTCTTCTGGTTTTCTTCTATCATAGATGAAAGTTGTACAATCAGCCTCAGAAATTCTGTTTTGCCTGAAAAATCATTGTAAACTCAATATTCTTAATAAATCCCAATAAAACTCAATATTGGTTTGCATCAGGGTTGCATCAGTAAGGGCATCCAGCATAACATTTGTGCCAAGTTGTGTGCGGACCAGATGGCAGCCGAAGGACAAAAAAAAAGGAAAAATGATAAAGTAAAAGCTCAGTGACACTGGATCCAGAGCCTATCCCAGCAACGTTGAGTGGAAAACATGATGCACACACATTTACACCCAGAAGCTGTTTAATATAGCAATACCATCTCCTCTGGCATTGTTTCAGAATCAGGGAGGAAACCAGAGATCCTGAACAAATCCTGATAGAATACTAGTGTAAGTACTCATCGTTTAGCTTTTCTAATTAATATCTATTGGTGCAGGTGATTGTTTACATTGAGCAATTTTCTTATTATAAAGTAGATTATTAAACCTGGCACATAACTGTTCATAACATCACTTTTACTCAACATTTTGATTTCACTTATGGTGCAGGTTAAACTGCAGATATCTAATTACTGCAAAAGTTACATTAAAATCTGATTAAATTATGTTGCAATATATATTGTTATAGCGATTATGTGATTATACTCAGAACATTTGAGACAAACTGGTTTTAAACTTCCTGCAGAAAGAATAAACATACATTGATCTGTTTATTCATCCTGGAAGGTTCAGTTTTTATAGTCTACTTTCCTTTCTTTTGGAGTAAGCCATGTTGTGTCACACTTTCTTTTCTGTTTCTTGAGGATTTTGGCGGCTTGTCACCTGCCTACTTTACTGTCCTTTATGTGTCTTCTGCATACTCGTTGAATACACGGTAAACTAATAAAACGATTGGCTATGTTTAGTGATGCGTATAGCCACGCCCACTTAGACAAAGCGCTAAAATAGAAAAAAATATACTGGATGCTGTGACGTAGGACAAAGCGCGAAATTAGTGCTAGATGAAATGATAAAAATGCTAGATGCTATAACACATGCTAGATGCTGTGATGTAATCTGACACATCATAACTTCATAACTTCACTTCTATTCAACATTTAGATTTTAGCTCATAACACTGGGCTCTCAGTTCAGGTATTGTACAAGCCCTCACCTTGGACTGCTGCGGATATGTTTGCTCTGATCTTCACATTACTGCTTATTATTGGCACCAGGGCTTTGAAACATATGAGATTAATGGCACAGGTTTAACTTTAAAAGAAAAAACAAAGTTTCATTAAATTCTTTCTAGACTGTTTTTCTTTTATGACGCTATCTACCTGTTACGGACAGACGTACAGACGTACAGACAGACAGAACATTTTCTGAGACAGTTTTTGGGTTCTGTAATGTATGAAACATAAAGATATCACTGAATGAGCAGTTCTGACCAATATATATATAGTTAAATATGAATTCCAAAATTGAACATACAAACCATACATGAATAAATAATTCATGAATGAGTACCAGTTAAGCAAAACATGTCAATCATTATTAAAAAAACAAACAAACAAACAAATAAATAAATATAGCAAAAACATCATAATGGGAAAAAAATAATTACGCATTATGGCTCCGCCCACCCCAAATATAATCAACTGCGCACGCGCGCGTGTACCCCGTGTGGGACGTGGTGAGAATGCGCGTTGGCCCTGATTGTGTAACCTCCTCCTGTACAATAAAGAGTAAAGTCCTGAATGGAAATAGCGCACGCATTAAAAGGCATTAACGGTTTTGTGTCTCGGATGCTGGAATTGCACCGGCCAGATGTTGCGTGTATAGAAAGCCAGATGTGTGCGCAATAGAACGCCAGATGTGTAGAAAGAGAGGAACTCACCGCTGGTGTGTCTGCGCGCGCACGCTGGATGTGAGGAGCAGAACGCAGACGCACAGAAAGCTGCAGATCCTAAACATGATCCTGTTCATATCCAGCGCCATGTGAGGTGTGTGTGTCTGTGTGTGTGTGTCCGAGTGGAGAAAGTGTCCCGAAGTGTATGGACAGAGGACAGGAGGAGAGGAGAGGAGAGGGGGACGAGCTGAGCTGCTGAATATCAGGTCTGTGTGGCTCTGGAGGAGGGAGCAGCTGCCCCCGCTTTCTCCAAAAAACCTGCCATCAAACACTGGAGGAGTGAATAAGACAGCAAGCCGGGTGTGTGTGTGTGTGTGTGTGTGTCCTGACTCTATATCTCAAGTTCAGAGTAATAAATTGTTAAGTGTTATTTTATTCTGCCTCCCAGATAATGAGTGGGGTTTTTTTTCTTTCTGAGTGCAGTGTTGAAGATCAAAGCTGTGTTAAAGTGTTCAAGATCATGCATGAGAATTATGATGATATACACTAATAAACCTATCATAATTATTGCAAAAATAAAAAACAAATTTAAAAAACTCTTTCATGTTATGATATACAGTACATGTATATATATCCATTGATGTAGGTTGTTATTTGTTACAATGAAATTAATTTGGAAAGCACTAAGAGATCAAAGAGATCAATATACAGTTACAACAATAAAAATTTTGATGATCAAAGATAATGCCTGTTTTTTTTTGTTTTTTTTACTGAGTGCAGTGGTGAAGATCAAATGTGTGTTAAAGATCATGCATGGAAATTATGATGATATACACTAATATAATAAACTCTTTATAATTATTGCAAAAAATCTTGATTCTTAGTGCTACATATATATGTTATATATATATTTGATGTGGTTTGTTACATTTGTTAGCAGGGATCAAAGTGAATACAATTCCAACAACAACAATGATGATAAAAATGATGATGAATGAAGATAATACCTGTTTTTTGTGCAGTGGTAAAGATCTCAGCTGTGGTAAAGATTATGCATGGGAATTATGATGATATTTAAATAATAATAATAATAATAATAA
>JAOTRS010145234.1:0-12283 GCA_028565755.1 Dinotopterus cunningtoni | reverse complement strand
AATCAACTGAATTTACCACAAGTGGACTCCAATTAAGCTGCAGAAACATCTCAAGGATGATCAGGGGAAACAGGATGATCAGGGGAAACAGGATGCGTCTGAGCTCAATTTTGAGCTTCATGGCAAACGCTGTAAATACTTATGTACATGTGCTTTCTCAATTTTTTTATTTTTAATAAATTTGTAAAAATCTCAAGTAAACTTTTTTCATGTTGTCATTATGGGGTGTCGTGTGTAGAATTCTGAGGGAAAAAATGAATTTAATCCATTTTAGAATATATTTTAGGCTGTGACATAACAAAATGTGAAAAAAGTGATGCACTGTATATGCCAAGGAGAAAAGATGGGTCTTAAGGCAAGATTTAAAGTTATCAATCACTACTAAAGTGTAGCACTGACCAGTACACAGGCGAAAAGTGAGTAAAGTCCAAGAAGATTTTGCAATTTTGCAAAGCTGAAGCTGCAGATCTGAAGTGCATTCTGCAGTCTAGGGGCTGTTACTGAGAATGCACAACTACACTTTTATAATAATTGTAAAATCTAATTATGTTTTGTGGATTATATAGTAACTTTAAAACAATCAAGCCTAAAACGTATAATGCCTATAATTCTCTATATAATCCCCTGCTACACCAATGCACTTATCCCAGTGGTTCACTAGTGCTTAGATACCATCAAGGTAGAACGTTTTCGCAGTAAAAATCGCTTACTTAGAACCTGTCTGACAAAGTGAAGCATGCTAAAAGATCACAAAAAGGAACGCGATCCAAACAAATTCAAGAACATATGAGAAACAAAGTAATTTACATACATCAGTCTGAAAAGGGTTACAGAGGTATTTCTAAGATTTTGGAACTCCAGTGAACCATGGTGAGAGCCATTATCCACAAAAGAAGAAAACTTGGAACAGTGGTGAACCTTCCCAGGAGTGGCCACCCTGCCAAAATTAATCCAAGAGCACAATGGCACCTCAAAAGAACCCAGAACAACATGTAAAGACCTGCAGCCCTCACTCGCCTCAGTTAAGGTCAGTGTTCATGATTCAACACTAAGAACGAGACTGGAAGCAAAAATGGCATCCATGAGAGAGTTCCAAGGTGAAAGCCACTGCTGACCAAAAAGAATACAAAGGCTTGTCTCACATTTTCCAAAAATTATCTTGATTATCCCCAAGACTTTTGGAAAAAATATTCTGTGGACTGAATATATAAAGACAAAGGTTTTGGAAAGTTGGAGTCCTGTTACATCTGACATAAAACTAACACAGTGTTTCATAAAAAGAAGCACAACAACTGTCAAACATAGTGGTTATGTGATGTTCAGGGGCTTTGCAGCTTCAAGATTCTTATTAACTTTTCATAATTGATGGAACCATGAATTCTGCGCTCTAACAGAAAATCCTGAAGTAGAATGTCCAGTCATTGGATTATGACCTCTAACTCAAGCGCACTTGAATTATGCAGCAGGGCAATGATCTAAAACACACCAGCAAATTCATCCCAAAATAATGGTTTTGGAGTGGCCCAGTCAAAGTCCTGATTTAAATCAAGCATGACCCTTACAATTTTTCAAAGAGTGGGCCAAAAATCCTCTACAGTGATATAAAAGTCTCATTTCCAGTCATCACAAACTCTTGATTGCAGTTGTTGCGGCCAATCCAGTTTCAGGGGGAATCTGTAAAATGAAACAACACATATATTAAACTAAAATAGTATAGAAAACATTTAAGGTTCTTCTTATTCTATACGTTTTTCTTTATGTAAATATCTGTTTGTGATACCATTACATAATTGCATTACACCAATCTTTGTTAAAGAACTCAGTGATCCAGTACAGTTCACACAATCTACACTACTACAGCATGCCTTACCTCATATTAATTAGGTCTGTCTAACCTGGAGTTTGTCCTGAACTGCCTCCGTAAACCACTCATGTCTGAGCAAGTCGTCGAAACCCGGACGCATTTCAGGGTTGAGATCCAGGCACCACATCATCAAGTCAAAGCTTTCTGTTCAGACAGAAGACAGGTTTAAACTAATTTAATCAATTGTTAAATTTAAACTGGGTTTTGATATGTGAGGTTTCTGCATCAACTCACCTCGAGATATGTCAGGACGTAATTCAACATGGCCACTAAAAAAGTCGTCCATCGATTTAATGGGGTAATTTCCATAGACCAAGATATACAGGACTATGCCTAGACTCCAAATGGTAGCAGGGATGCCCATGTATTCTCTATTTATCAGCCACTCAGGAGGGTAATAGCCTTTGGTGCCTGAGTGTAAAAAAAATAAATAGCACCATCAGCAACATAAAAAAAAAGTTTCTAATCCATTTACTTTTATTCTATCCCATGGAATTACCTGAATAGCTTTGGTAGGGGGTGTCCTTCAGCATTTCACCACAGCCAAAATCAATCAATTTGACTTCCATTGTACTGGGGTTGATGATGAGGTTATTGACCTTTATGTCACGGTGGAACACTCCACGGTCACAGCAGTGACGAGCCGCCTGAACCACCTGCAGCATGATGTTTCGAATCTGTGCTTCAGTCAGATAGCCTTTCTTGAGCACGATGAAATCCCAAAGGTCCATACAGGGTCTGGGCCATTCCAGGACCATCATGTACATATTAGGCAAGTCAAACCAGTCCAGGAGGTCCACCACACTGCTACAACTAGGTGGCTTGGACACCATCTTCATTAGCACCACCTCTAGAGGAAGTGCCTGCATCTCTCCAGGCTGAAATTAGAACAGACATGGGTTTGGGGTGAATAATAGAGTGTTAAATAAAGGTTTGGATTGGTACTGATGTGAATGTAACCAGCAGAGGCTGTCATTTCCATAACTGCCACCCTCTTGCAGAAACCATAGCTCTCCTATTTGCCCGCGCCTTTGTCAACGGCATTTTCAGAATGATCATTCTGTGTGGGAATCAACCGGATAACTTGAAATTGGACATTGTGTTTTGCCCTTGAACTGTTATTAAGAATTATGTTTGTGACATGTACCAGCATAATTTTATAGGGGTGTGAGCTATTCACTGACTGGAGTGTTCTGATCTGTGTCAGACATCACCGAGTGGACACCATATTTGCTTATAATAATGGTAACAGTATTTAGAGAATGCTAAGGTAAAAAGGCTTTAATTTTCCAATGTTTTAATGGGTTTGCTGTTGTATCTTCACAGCTACTTCTTTTTACTTTTTCTTACAATTCTTTTCAGTTTATCTATAATTTCCCAAATTAACTGTCTATGGCTGGTGGCAGTCATTACCCTATGGTTCCAATGTATCATGCGTAATGCATAGGAAGTTGTTGTGCAGATAACCCGACTGAAACAAAATGCAGTTTTTAAATGATGATTTCATATTTAATGGGGAAAAAAGCTGTCCAAACCTACTTGGCCTTATGTGAAAAAGTAATTAGCCCCTTGGTAAATCAGGAATGAACTGTGATTTTTGGAAAGCTGAGTTAAATTACACTTGCCACATTTACAAATATGCCAAAAAAAAAAAAACAGCACTGTGTACTGTACTGTACTTAGCACCCTGCTAAGGTGTTTTAAAACCCAGGCATGTATCCCATGGATAAGGGGATCATACTTGCTCGTTCATACTAACATATCTGGGGCAGCTGATGCACCAGCACTGGGGACCCAAGTGATTCAAGCTACTTAAACGATAAAATGATGAGATGGTACTACTTTGGCTGCAATAAGAATGAATAGGGTGTTGTACTCATGGTAAACTGTCAAGTCATTCACAGCATGGTTGCCTTTCAGGCAATTTCCAGTCATTTGGCAGTTCTTACCATCATTAGCACAATCAAGGCACATGTATTGATCGTTTATGCACCACCTAAACCAAGCTCTGACCTTGTCAATGATGACTTTACCAAGCTTAAAGCAACGCTGGATTCGATTGCAAAATAAGACCTCATCATACTTGCCAATGATTTCAAGGCGCATCTTGATGGTGACAGATCGGACTGGGAGGAAACTGGGGAATTATGGCATCGGCAAAATTAATGACAAGGGATTATGTCTGCTATCTTTTGCCACCTTCAACAACTTGGTAGTTAGTAACAGTCTTCTTCCACACCTTTGAGGACACCAACTGTCATGGCGGAACCCTTTAGGGAAAAACTTGATTGATTACGTACTTGTAAACTTGTTTTTTTCAGTAATTCTTCAAGGATGTCTTGAATGTGGAATGTGGTTTAGATCAGTATCTTGTATGAGCCCTGGTCCAGCTTTGATTACAACAGGGTAAAATTCCATTCACGTCCACCAGCTAGGGTCGATTGGTCCCATGTGCTGACATGCATTGCACTTTCAACTGAAATTGAAGCTTTGGATGAACAACAAAGGCAGATTTTAAATACCATCCTGGAATGTGCCAAACCACTGCCTTGAATATCCAATGAATGCCTGTAGCTACTGACAAATGACAATGACAATGTTATAAAAGTGGATGGAACATTGGAGGTCAACTGAGGAACATGTCCAGCAGTGGAAAGAATTATTCAATGAACTGTACAACCATTAACCAAGTTATAGCAGAAGCTACAAAGGCTGAGGTGAAGTCCTGCTCCATCGACTTCATGCAATTCTAGTCCAAATCTGGTGGTCCAAATAAATCCCAGGCCCCTGGAAACATGCTATCATCATGCCAAATTATTTAAAAAAAAGGCGACAGCAGCAATTGTAAGCACCACCATGAAATTAGCATGATTTTTACATTGGCAAGGTATTCATTAAAGGTATTCAGTCAAGGCTGCAGAAACATTGCCAAACGAACCAGCTGGGATTTTAACAAAACTGTTGGTCCAATCAGATCGGCACTCTTCGGCAGCTGATGAAAGAGCGAATACACTGTGGAAAATAAACTTTTGTTGTTTTTCACTGAAAAAATACTGTTTCAGATTGTATTCATTGGCCCGCCCTTTGGAAAACATTGAAGATTAAGCACCTACCCAAAAAGTCATTAGACTCCTTCAGGCGACCTATAACAGCTCAAGCAGTTGTGTGTGAATCCAGATTGATCTAACGATCTCATTGCTCTTCAATGTCAGCAATAAATGGCATTTATGGGGTGGCAAGGAGTTCAGTTTGATGAGTATCAATTTGTAACTAATCTCATGTTTGCTGATGATCCTTTGTTCTCAAAATTAACATAGAGAAAGTAATGGCAACTGAGGGGTCACAGGTCAATGTCTACCTGTCAGGAGTTTAAATAAACGAGACTCAGAATTCCTTGGGTCGCTGGTTCAAGAGAAGAAAAAAGCTCTCAAAAAAAGATATCTGCGGATATCCACAAAAGAACTGGACAGGCAGCAGCAGCATTCACCTTGCTCAAGTGGTGGAAAAAGCACATCATCACCCGCAAGACCAAAATTTACCTCTTTGGACGCTCATTCTCCTTTCTAGATCTGAGACATGGGTGCGACTATGAATTAAAAGAGCGTGTTCAAAAACTGCACTTTCAGTGACTTGGTCATGACTGTCGGAAAAACACCACTCAACTACCATACCAACTCCTCTGGTGACACTGACCAATCCAGTGAAAGATTCAGTGAGCAGCCCCAAAGAATAACCTGGCTTAAGAATATAAAGGAAGACCTGACAACTGCTGTCTCAACATAAACAACACCAGAATCTTAGCTACCAACCACCAGAAATGGAAGCATACCCTGCATATTGTCCGGAATCCAGTGGCACCCACAGCAGTGTCCTGACAATGGGGTAAGCCCCCTCCACCAGCCACCAGCTAGTGTTCAAAGAAGAGAAAAGATTGAATTTAGACCTTTGGAGGAAAGTCTTCAGGTTGTTACCATATTGGTCACGATAAGATCAGTTCATGTATAACTAGGAAAGCCCTACTTTACTGTCAGTGTGAAAACAAAATGAATGGTTTATAATTTTAACAAACTTTTATTTGCCCAATGCAACAGACCCCCTTTGGTCTATAATACAGTATGCTTTTTATTTGCTTCTTTAAGAAGTAAAATAAGTTTACTTACAAAGGTTATGGTTTTAACAGAATCCGTTTTGTCAACAGCTTTAATGGCAACCTGTTCACAAATATAAAATGTAATTAGAACATTCTGAAAGACATAATTGTTTTCTAATTAGTGTGATTAGTACATAACCACATCAGTTATACTCAGTGGTTGAATTGTAAAAAAAAATTCTAGGGGGATGGTGTGGTTTATTTATTTATTTTGTGGTAGGGGTGGCGACAACAACCTACAACTAACCTTAGAAAATGATTGCAAAATATGTGCAAAAAATTTTTATTAACAGTTTTATTAACAAATTTAATCTATTTGGATCCATCAAAACACAACGCGTGCATTTAAACATGCAATTGTCAAAACTATCATTAAACTTCTCAGTCACTTTGAAAATTCCCGCATTAAACTCATACTCATCATACTTTCAGTTCTATTCTTTTTGAAATATGTCAAAAGCTGTGCTTGAGCTGTCCTCTTGGCCATTGCGAAAATGCGAACAGCAGGAAAAATGATGCAAACTTGCATGAGCTGGTGAGCAGCGCATTACAATATTCTGATTGGCTAATTGCCATTATTTATAGTTCGTAGATGATCGTACAGTATGTATAGAGTTTTAATATTTTATTTTTATGACAAATATTACATAATACACAGCATCATTAATCTAAATGGGGTATAGTGGTTTTACAGAGGGGATGGTTTTTCTCATTTTTTTTCTTTTTAAACGGGGGATGCCATCCCCCGCATCCCCCCTCAAATCGAGCCCTGTTTATACTGTCGGCAAAAGTCTAAAATTATTCTCCAGGTACATTTCTTTATGTTTTTTCATTAAACTAAATTTAATATCCGTACATAAATTCTAGTGTGTAACTCATAACTCTCACAAAAAACAATAACCTGCCCCAGTGTAAACCTAATTTCTCAGAGAGCACTGCTAAAATTCTCAGCCAAGCATACACCAGGAATGACTTAGACCCTATGTTTCTGGGTAACCTATTTCAGAACAAGAAGTAAATATATTTATTCCCAATACTTGTTCTGTATTCTGGTTAAATTCTAAGATGCATTTACCTGTTTTCGATCTTCAGTACGGATTCCTGAGTAGACAGAGCCATAGCCTCCCTCGCCAAGCCGCTCTCCTAGGAGGTACCGCGCATTAAACACAGCTGTTAAATATAAAATAATTTGGGTTTGGATTAAAATTAATAAAAAAAATTAAAGAGCATGACGTTCATAGTCCTGTCTTTAAGTAAAAAAATGTTTTTTAAGAACTTTCATGTGTACATATCGAGCTATTTTGTTGTTTGAATTGTTATACAAGTGTATATATAATAATATAATATATTAAACTGCTGCAAAATATTAAACTTTGTAAAATGTTTAGATTAGATTTTGTCCATGTGGTGAGGTGTAACAAACCCTCTGGGTCAGTATGCCGCTCCAGATCATATGACTGGAAAGGGTCCTGACTCTCAGAAACCTCCTCATGGCTGGTACATGCTGTGGCCTGCCCTGGGTCACTGTTCACATTAGCATTTGCTAGTTTAATTTTGTGCAGATGCTGGAGGTCTAGAAACCATTCAGGTTCTTTTGTGCCCTTTTTATGCACTTTTGAAGACAGCTGCAATAGAGATGAGGAACGTAAACATTTCATAAAGAAATTTCTTTGCATTCGAACCTATTTCATACTAATTAATTATGTTATTTACCAAAATGAGCCGTTCAATAAAGCTCCTTAAGATTTTGTCAGGGAAAGTCATGGCTGCCCTAGTGATGGTCTCACAGTATTCACAGACCACATCAGAAAAATCTATTTCACTCAGCTCAAAATGGGCCAGCCTGCTGGCCTGAAACAACTTGAAGATCTAAGAGAGACAAAAGAAATTAGTTCTCAGTACATGGGTTATATTTGACTGATCAGTGCTTATGAAAAAGAAATGAAGTTATATTCCAACCTGGAAGCTTGGCTGGGCGAGCCCTGAGGTCAACGACAGTGTGTATTCATACGTCTCAGTTCTCACAATGGCTTCACTCAGGACTACCAGGCCAAATGGAAGTCTGTTGCAAATAGAATTGTTATTTTTCTGTCACATGTCAATAAGATCAAATAAAATATGTTAGTGGCAGGTCTGGATAGGGAACACACACACACACACACTCAATACAGTACCTGTCACACCCGATCAGGTCGAACTGCTTACGTGACCCCAGCTCCATTTTCACCACCACGTAACAGATATGTGCTGCATAGGTCAGTCCTTTAGAGGCTGCAGATAAAAGACAAAATCTGCATGTGAAAATCAGGACAGAAGTCAAAGCGCAGAGTTACAGTGCCATAAAAAAGTAATTTACCCCCTTCCTGTTTTTGTATTTTTGGGTATATTAGTCACATTTAAATGATTGAGATCATCAAACAATAAATATTACACAAAGATAAACTGTATAAATACAAAATGCTGTTTTTGATTATGATTTTATTTATTAAGGAAAAAAGCTGACCAAACCTAAAAAAGTAGTAATAACTAGTAAATGCCCCTGAACCTAATAACTTTGTGCCACCCTTGGCTGTAACAACTGGAGTCAAGCATTTGCAATAACTGGCAATGAGTCTTTCACATAACTGTGGAGGGATTTTGACCTTCTCTTCTATTAATTCATTGTAATTAATTGTTTTAATTTAGCCACATTGGAGAGTTTACCCTGTTTAAAGTCATGCCACAGAATTTCAATCGGATTTAAGTCCGGACTTGGCCACTTAATTAACATTAACATTAATTCTGTTTTTTTTTTTTTTTTTTAACATTCAGAGGTGGACTTGCTCTGTAGTGTGTTTCAGATAATTGTCCTGCTGCATAACCCGAGTGTGCTTAAGCAGAACATTTTCCTTCATTATTTTCTGATAGAGCGCAGAATTTATGGTTCCATCAATTGTGGCAAATTGTCCAGCAGTCATTTTTGATTGCTGGTATTTGTTGTTGGTATGAAGTTTTACACCAGACCTAACAGGACACACACCTTCCAAAAAGTTAAACTTTTCTATTATAAGTCCACAGAATATTTTCCCTAAAAGTCTTGGGGATAATCAAGATATTTTTTTTGCAAATGAGTTCTTGAATTCTTTTTGGTCAGCAATGGTTTTCGACTTGGAAATGGAGGACATTTTTGCCCCCAGTCTCTTTCTCAGGGTTGAACACTGACTTACTGTTGAATCATGAACACTGACCTTAACTGAGGCAAGTGGGGCTTGCAGTTATTTAGATGTTGTTATCTGTTCTTATGAGCTCCTGGATGTTGATGTGCTCTTGGAGTAATTTTGGTTGGACGGCCACAAGTATCCTCCATTTGTGGATAATGGCTCTCAATAATGGCTCTCAATAATGGCTTGGTAACCCTTTCCAGACTGATACATGTCAAGTACTTTATCATCTATTATTGAATTTATTTAGATGATGTGCTGTGTTTTTAGATCTTTTATCATACTTCACTTTACCAGATAGATTTAAGTGATTCTTGATTCAACAGGTCTGGCAGTAATCAGGCCTTGGTGTGGCAAGTGAACTTTAACTCAGTTTTCCAAAAAATGTGGTTAATCACAGTTAATTAATCATTTAGTAAGGTGGGTTTACATGCATGACATGTGATACCATGTGCTTATGCTGAGGACAACCAATGTGGTTTAATTTCCTTGTTGTGATTGGAAGATGAAGTGTCATGACAGTGATTGGGGTGGGACTTGGAAGAGCAGCACGGCAAGGGAGATGAGGAGAGAGCAAGCTAAAGTAAAAAGTAAGAAAAAGTAAACAAGTCGACACAGAGGCGTTACGAAAGAAAAGTACAGTTTTTACGGCTATAATTGTGCTAGTTACACCTGTTGTTGTAAACGCTAAAGCACAATGGACTCCAGTACATTAATAACTCGTTTTAACGGACGTTGATTGAGAAAGCCTTGTCAAAAGCATTGTTTTGATTAGTTCTACCCAGCTAGGCTGAGAAAAGACTCCTCCAGATTTCCCAGATAGCGCTCCAGGTGACCAGGAGAAAGCCTGGCAGCTCCTCTGTTAGCTGTGAGCCAGCCTGCAGACTGCTCCTAGACCGTCTCTACAGTGTGGAGGTGTGGCGTTTGGACACTGATATTGACACTGACTCTGCTTGTATGTGAGTACTCCAGCTTTTTATTTTCTGCTCATTAGAGTGAAGGGGCTTCAAAGTTTTTGGCCACCACATTCCCGAACATCAACCAGGCCTGCAACCCTGGGGCGGTTATATTTCTGTCTTTATTTTGAATATTGGAAGCATATATATTATGAGTATTTTTAACAGATTGTAATCTATCCTTACTTAAATTTAAATGGGGTGCTCATAAATCAACCTGGGGAGTTTACAAATTCGGGGCGCTATCCTACTATTAAAGGGTAAAGAAAGTGCTACGGATGAATTTACTGCAGAAGGTATATTTACCTAGATCATCTCCCATCTTGATCACGGCCTCTCTGACTTCATCATCTGGTGCAGAAGTGCACAGGAGTCGTGCCAGAGGTATACACCACTGCTTCCTTGTTCTGTCCACTTTCTGTTGTAGAAGAAATTGTCACGTTAGTCATCGTTAGTTAGTTGATCATGTCAAAAACACTTGAGTAATTACACAGTCGTACTAATATACTGACAGATGCTGATATGTACAGTACTAACTTTAGACGTCTTCTTTCTAAGCAACATGTAGCATTGGAAGAGAAGACAGGCCACTTCACTCATCATCACTTTCTGCAGGAGAAATATCATCCAGGCGTTTATGAATGTGTGCTAAATAGGTTTAAATTTTTATTAAACACTCAGTGAGCACACATGACGAACTATAACACTTACTCCATTTCGAATGCAGAACAACTCCATTATCTGCCAGAATAAATATTCCTCCACTTGGTCCCGTTGATCCATTTCTTGCAGACATTTATGTGCTTTCAACTGGATGAAGCGAAACAGGTCCTCTTTCTTCATCTGTGCGCTGCAACAGATGTTAAAACAGCTGCTTTGTGTAGAATACTGTGCGCACATATTAATCTCCAAATAATTTGCTTTACTGTTTATCTTTAATTTCTGCGTGCTGTATGACAGAACAAAAGAGGGTCTCACTGCATGAGAGGGCCGGGAAATTCAGGCCACTCTTCAGAAGGTTCAGGTTGTGAAGGTTGATGCACAACATCTGTCCCTAAAGTCCAAATCTCAGTTAGGGCTGTTGCAGAAAAGTAACGGCACTCACTCTATGCTCTTAAAAATGCATATCACAATCATATCATATGACAGAACTGTACTGTTTCTATTTATGATGAAAAGATTAATGATAAGCTAATTTGAATGTCTGAGCTTTAAGCTCAAACTGTGTGCTCACACTATTTTACTTCTAAACTGAACTCTGTGTGTGTGTGTGTGTGTGTGTGTCCTACCTTGACTGCATGGATTAGGAGAGTGTGTATTTTCATCAGTGGGTTTAGGAATATCTGCCATTTTCAGTCACTTTATAAGATGCTGTGGAACAGGAGCAATTAATGGTTATTTTATTTTATTTTTTCTCGCAAACAGACAAAAAGTGTGTAACATGAGAGAGAGAGAGAGAGAGAGAGAGAGAGAGAATAAACCAGGCCAGTTCTCACCACTAGAGGTCAGTGTCACCACAATGTAACCTCTGTTATAATAAATATAACTGTGTATGGTGCTCTAATAGACCGTGTACAAGGTATGGGGTGATGTCACAAAATGGCAGTTGTATCTAAGAATCTGAAGCATATTTTAATCATCTTCCTGAGATCTTTGCTCTCTAGTGATTTTGTTTGTTTAATCTTTTTGAACAAATATTTACTATAACTTTTGCTTAGATTCTCTAAGAAATCCCATCTTAATAACCTTAAAATCCAAGCGGCACAGCATAGGTCAATGATGATTAAAACAGTATACTGTACATGTGCTTATATGGAAGTCTTATGGGTGTGTGTTAACGGGGAGGCTTCAGACATCAAACTGTGTATTTGGGTTTCCGGATTTGTCAGGTAGAACAAAAGTTATCATTACTTTTATAACATGTAAATTTTACTACTACCGAAATATGGGAATGACGTTTCAAAGATGGTATAAGTTGTACCCCTGGGGGGTAAGAGGTGCCCAAATTCCCCCCATTGACTTATAATGGGGAGTTTTTATGGAACTCCAAAGTGTTCAAAATTAAATAAATAAATAGGACATGATGAAATAAATAACTCTATGAATAAATAAG
>JAOTRS010145188.1:0-12286 GCA_028565755.1 Dinotopterus cunningtoni | reverse complement strand
GTCTATCTTGGCTAGTGTGTAGCGCAAGAACCTCCCTTTAAGTACGCGCGATGTTTCAGATGGCATGGCAAGTGTAAACATGTGTATCGGATATGAGTCATAGTTGAAAGAACGTGTAAACAGACGGTCAAAAAAATCAGATAAGGGCAACAAATCAGAATTGGGCATCGAGACCTGCAGTGTAAACGTAGCGTTAGTCAGGGCTAGATCTGTTTATCATCTTTTCCCTTTGGTACCACCTCTTTGCTCAAAAATGATCCTGTGTATGACCCTTCCTGTTTTTTGAACTAATGATTTTGCCTCGCTTTTCAGTAAAGGATTGCTTTTGTCGCTGGACTCTTGGATAATGACCCTGGACTGGTAAATGGAATCTGATTGTTTTCTGTTTGCTTTCAGATCTGTCACACTCCCTGATTGTCAACCCTGTCTGTTCTTCATGCACTGTCATGCACTTCCATGTTCACAGACATCGGGAGAGAGAGTTAACTTTGCGTGCTGGATCTTCTCTCCAAGAACAAGTTTATCCTGTACACTTGGATCTTCATCCTCCCTGGCTTTCATCCCAGTCTATCTCACAACTATCACACATAAGCTATGTTCCATTCTGAAGTATACTTCACAGGGTGCTCCCTATTCCCTCCTTCATTTGCTGACTGACACTGTCAACATTTATCTTGTCCTCCTTGTCAAGATCCATTATTGGCCACCAGATGGCGGCATATGTCCTTACTTTCATGTTTTGAAAGTTGTATGTTTTGGCTGGCACCTAAGGTAAAAATAGGCATCTTACCAAATCTGTATTTGCAATACCCTTACTCACTTAGTACTGATAGCCCAATAGTGGGAAAGAACAATGGTGAATCTGGGCTGGGGCTGAATGAACATGCATTTGGCCAGCCCTTCTTTGTCTAACTGCAAATATGCTTTTTCCACAGCCATAAATGTGCATGACGAACAACTATTTTGCTTTCTTGAAACCATATTTCATTACATGGGAAAGGACTTTGCTGACTCCAAAGGGTAAGGTATCACATGACAGGATGATGTCTTTGTTCATGCCATGAGGTCAGTGAGCAGGCAGCATTGGTGAGTGCCTGAGTGCTTTTTACTTTTTGAATGTCTTTTCCTTATTTCCCTATTTGTAAAGCAGGACTTAAGCCTTTAAAAGGTCAGGGAGGAATTTGCCATAATAACTTACCATGCTCAAATGATTAAGGGATGCTCTTGGGGGCTGGGGCCACTTTAATGTTCACTGGACTGCATTTGCCTTAGCTGTGTTATTGTAATGCCAGGACAACAGGATAAAAATATTGTCCAGATACTTTGCTATGTGTGGCATCCCTTGCAACAAAGTAAGAATTGTCTTTTTTGACAGTGAAAAATTTTCAACAAAGACTTTGAAGAATGAAGGAATTTCTGCATTCAAACACTGCATGAAAAGAGCTGTATCCTGACACATATGGGTATGGGAAATCCCCGCTAAACTTTACGTTTGCCAGATTCCAGATAGTGCTTGAATGAAATTTTGTAAAATGACCAGATACCTTATGTATATAGATGTATACAGGAATTGGTAAAAGGTTCTAGGAATCCTCACAGCTAGTAGTGAGAGGTGATGGCTGTGAGGTGTAAAGCCCTTCATGTCCCTTCATTTTTGTCCCTTCAATAATTTGAATTGTTTCTGTCAATCATCTAAATATTTTTATCCAGCATGTGACACGGCGAAAGTGTGTAAGATATAATGGACCAGTAGTTTCCTAATACAGATACACCTCTTTTCACGCAGTGAAATTATTGCTTCCTTATTGTTTAACCAGTCAACCTTTTTGACAGTGAAAATGCAAATAGAATTGGGAAAGCCTTACCTTTTTGGCTGATTTGTGATCACAAATGAGAGTTTTTTTTTTATCTGGTATGGGCATTCAATGAATGTGAGTTCAGGTGCAGACCTGTTGTTATGGTGTCTTACTTTAAACTGTCACGACCCGCCAAGGCACAGCTCCTCTATAATCTCCTGCACACACCCATTCCATGATCCACGCTCCTTGCTTTCCCCCGCCTCATTCTCCACTCTGTACATCTGTGCTGTATCTGCAATTACCTCTCATCGCTATTTAAGCCATGATCTACAACACCCCTTGCCAGATTATTGTGTGCTGTATTAGCCCAATTCTCCGATATTCCATATTCCATGTCCTTGCCTTCACAATATCGACCATGTTTTGTTCTACCGACCTCGCTTTTGCCTAAGGCCTGGGATTTTCACGCTCACGGACCTTTGTGTTATCAACCTCTGGACTGGTTTAACGACTACAAATTCAGATTATGGATCCCCTCTTTTGTTTCCATGGCTCTGAACCCTGCTCGCTTCACGACCACGAATGATCTGCACAAAGCAGCCACTAACCTGCACAAGTTTTCCAAGGAGCCCTCCTAGGCACTCAACAGCAGGAAATCCCACCTTCCCCGACACCTTCCTCCAGTTTGTAGTAGAGATAGACGCTTTTGAGACCAATGTAGGGTTCTTTCGCAAAGATCTCCCAAGGACAACAAGCTTCACCCTTGCTTCTTCTTCTCCTACCAACTCACTCCCCCAGAATAGAACTATGACATCGGGGACTGGGAACTTCTGGCAGTCAAGTTGGCCCTTGAGGAATGAAGACATTGGCTGGAGGGAGCGGAATACTATTTTCTTGGACAGACCACAAGAACCTTGAGTACCTAAAGACAGCCAAAAGACTAAATTCACGCCAGGCATGATAGTCACTTTTTTTCCCGTCACTTTTTTCTCCCGGCTGGGTTCAAAGAACATCAAACTTGATGCCCTCTCCTGGCAGTTCTCCACCTCCCAGCACATACCCTCAACAGAAACCATCCACCCCCCTCTTCGCCTTGTGGCCACTATACATCTGGATGTGGAAAACCTGGTCCAGCAGACCCTCGGACCTGAACCATGCCCAAGTAATGTTCATCCCAGGATGCTCTTCATCCCTGCTTCGGTGAGACCCCAAGTACTAAACTGGGACCACAGCTCCAGATTGGCATGTCACCCTGGGGCCCACTTTGTAGCCTCTTGTGACATCTGTTCGAGGAACAAGACAACTAGCCGCCCCCTGAAGGCCTCCTAAGACCCCTCCCCATTCCCTATCACCCCTGGTCTCACATCTCCATTACCTTTGTTACTGGACTACCGCCATCTGACAACACCTGCATCCTAACCGTTGTGTACTGGTTCTCCAAATCCGCCCACTTCATTCGACTACCCAAGCTCACAGACTCCCACTTGTCATTGTCTCTGACAGGGACCCTCAATTCTCAGCTCAATTTTAGAAGGCTTTTTGTTGCCTTATTGGTGCCATCCCTAGCCTTTCGCCTGGGTTCCACCCCCAACCTAATGGACAAACAGAACACATGAATCAGGAACTTGAAAAGTCATGAAGGTGCATGGCCTCTAGGGATGTAGCCTCCTGGAGCTGCTTCCTTTGCTGGGTTAAGTATGCCCACAACTCGACCCACCAAGCCACAGCTGCTCCATGATCACCTGCATACTCCCATTCCATGATCCATGCTCCTTGCTTTTCCCCGCCTCATTCTCCACTCAGCACACCTGTGCTCTATCAGCAATCACCTCTTTTCACTATTTAATCCACGTTCTATAACACCTCCTGGGTAGATTATTGTGTGCCGTATTAGCCCAATTCTCCAGCATTATTCTATGTCCTTGCCTTCACAATATCAACCACACTTTGTTCTACCGACCTCGCTCTTACCTCAAGCCTAGAATTTTCACCCTCGCGGACCTCCGTATTATCGACCTCTGGACTGGTTTAACGACTACGAATACAGATCACGGACCCCCTCTCTGATTCCTCTCTCGTCGGCTCTCTGCGCTTCCACATTCATGGAAGCCCCTAACGCCGGCTTTCACTACGGAGCGCACCCAACTCTGCACTTCTGCATTTCTGCAAAGATCACACTGTGCACCGAGATCTTATGCCGGATTTCGGCACATCTACATTTCAGCGAGGCTCTCTCCACCCACACAGCCTTCTGGCGCGGCGAAGCAGCCAAGCGCATGCATATCAAGCGCATTAGTAAGATTCCCACGCAATGCGTTTAATTCAATTTTATTGTGTAGCACTTTTAACAGTTGTCATTGTCACAAGCAGCTTTACACAATCAAAAGAATTATGGAAGTTTGTATGAAATGTGAATGTGTATGAATCAGAATGACAAAATTGTCCCTGATAAACAAGCCAAGGCCGACAGCGACAGTGGCAAGGAAAAACTCCCTGAGATGGCAATAGGAAGAAAACAGCTGTCAGGATCAGAAGCGGGACATCAGGATCAGTCAGACAAGTCCAGAGGGTAGAGGGGGTCTGGATCACTGGCAGCTCAGGAGCTGCATTTGTAGTTTGACAGACAGGGACATAAAAAAGAGAGAAAGGGAGAGAGAGAGAGAAGAGAAGAAAAGGAAAGAGCTGAAGAGAAGGCGAGATAACGGTTAGGTATGGGCACAGTCACACAATGTATAAGGTGAATGTATATTTAGTGCAGAGTGCAAGCAGGGACTCCGGCAGGACTAGCTATGACAGCATAACTAAAAGGGAGAGCCAGAAGGAAACACAGACATGAGGGCTCCCGGAGATGTACAGTGACTAGTCACTTCACCATCAACAAACCTGAGTGACGTCACTCAGTCAGTGAGAGTGGGGAAGACAGCATCTAAACATACCAGTTCACCATAATACTCTACGTCCATGAGTCCCCCAGATCTCCTCCATTACCTACCTGAAAAGGTAATTGTTAATTGTGCTGTTTGTCGACTACAGTTCAGTATTTAATACTATAATTCCCTCCATGGGGGTATCCAGGCTGGAGCACCTGGCACTCAGACCATCTCTGTGTCAGTGGGTATTCAATTTTCTAACTGGCAGACCACAGACAGTAAGGATGGGCAGACATATTTCAGTCTCCCTTACCCTCAGCACTGGAGCTCCTCATGGTTTTGTTTTGAGCCCCCTGCTGTACTCATTGTACATGTATGACTGTGTGGTCACTACCATCATCAAGTTTGCTGACGACACCGTTGTGGTGAGCCTGATCTTTGACAACAATGAGATGGCCCACTTGGAAAAGATGAAAAAAATCTGAAGAACTGGTGCCAGAGAAACGACCTTCTCTTTAACATCAGCAAGACAAAGGCGTTGATATTGGAAGTCAATAAAAAGAAGGTGATCCTAAACACCTTGGAGGGCAGTCTAAAGTATCTGAGGTGGCAGAGATTCTGCTAGCCCTTTTTTACCATGGTGTTGATGTGACAGGACCATGAAAGGTCCTGCGTGATGTGAATACCGAGGTATTTGAAGCTGTTCAGTCTCTCCACTGGGCTCTCGTTGATGACGGGTGTCTGGTAGTTCCTTCCTAATAGTACACTACTCATCATGTTGCACATTGCACATTGATGCACATTTGCACATGGACAACAAGTTTCACACCTCTAGGACTTTACACATTGTTCTGCTTGTAATTAGACATTGCTCATTTTTCCACACAAATGAGGACTAACTGCACTCAGGTGTAACTTATCCTTATCCTGCTATTTCAAATGTAATTGAATTCTATTTTAGTATTTTATTACTTGCACATACTGTAAATTTTAAAGCTAAAGTTTTCTATATTTGCATATTTTTTTTCTTATTTTGTATTTTATTTCTTTTTTTGCATACTCTATTTTCTTTTTTAAATTTTACCTCATGGGCGATTATATAAGCATTTCACCGCATATCAGGTCAGGTCATGTACGTGACGAATATAATTTGAATTAGAATTTTATTGTGGCCCAGTTAATGCAGTCACACACTAAGGAGACAGGACACATCAAACAACCTTTTTGTCCCCACCCCTTCAACCTTCAAAGTAAGTGTAAATGCATATTAGGTTCAGAATTCAGGGATGATATTTGATAGCATCCTGCAACAAGTTAGCCAAATAAATTCAGTTGTTAAAGCAAGTTTCTTCGAACTCTGCCTGCTAGCAACAGTGAAGTCTTTTGGTTGTAGGAGAGACATGGAAAAAGCTATTCCAGCATTTACTAGTTCCAGACTGGACTACTGTAATGCTCAAACACCTCTAACAACACTCTGTTACTGAAAGTACCTAGAATGAGATATAAATCATATGGTGATCCTAGTTTTTCAGTGGCAGCTTCTAAACTCTGGAATTTCCTCCCTCCGAATCTTACCCCTGAAAACGAATTCTCCACATTCAAAGTCAACCTAAGGACACATTTATTCAGAAAAACCTATATTATGTAGTAGAGGGTGTGCTTAGTCTTTCTAACTTGGCTTATAATTTATCTTCTGTTACGTATATTTAAATGTTGCTAATTTAGTTCACATTCGTGCACTTTGTTCATCTAGGAACCCCTTTTTAGTAGATAGGTGCTATATAAATAAAGATTAATTGATTGAAATTAATTTCAATGTTTTCTGAAATTATGATATGCGCACACTAAATACATGTCAGAATTGGTATTTTTAATTAGAATACAGTCAAGAATATGCTGTCATAGATAATACTTTGTGTCTTTAATTTTGGGAAAATGAATATATAATGAGTTATAACTCGTAAATGAAGCCGTGTTGTCCATTTGAAGGTAAATTTGAATGTTTCCTCTCTTAACGAACAAAATTGCCCTTTTGAGATTTCTCTAAAGTCACATCTTCATATTGTACTGAGAACCACAACCAAACCATTATTATCCGGAAAAATAGTGATACTCTGGTATTAGATTTCATTAATTTTAAATCCAGGTGGGATTTGTTGTTATGCTGTATTACAATAAACCTCAATTTTCAATAAATCTCAATTTTCAATGTAGTAATCCATCTTGTAGAAATCCATCTGTCCAGAAAGAGAAACCAGGTCAGTTTTTGAGACATCAAACTTGGAGAATTGGTTCTAATAGAGGACTGAGAGATCTAGAAGCAACCATAATATACACATACATATTTACATACAAAGTACAAAGTCCTGATTTGTTTTACTGGATGTCTATTATTTACCATCAGTAGCAGAAAGTCACTGTTCTCCCAAATGTATTTGTTTTGTTGTTTTAAGCTTCACTGTGGGAGCAAAGAGTTGGGTATGATGGTAGCAAGATCAGGC
This sequence comes from Dinotopterus cunningtoni, assembly GCA_028565755.1. NCBI lineage: Eukaryota > Metazoa > Chordata > Actinopteri > Siluriformes > Clariidae > Dinotopterus > Dinotopterus cunningtoni. The sequence continues at coordinate 5,116 of JAOTRS010145188.1, read as the reverse complement.
TCCTCAGTGGCAACCTGTTTACAGGGAACTATGTTCTATTATTGAAGCGCAGGCTGGTCCACACACTGACTGTTCGTCCTTGCACTGTTGCCTTTTCTGCCAAGATAGATTTGTCCAAACAGCCTGGTTATGTTTAAGTGAGAACTCATTTACAACACAAGCAAGACAGGATAATCCCCACAGGTACTGCACTCATTTTAACATTTCATGTAGTGTCAGAAAACATCCTATTTAAAGTTCTTGCTATAGCTGTATAGAAATAAGTTAAAGCACAAAGTACATTATTATAAAACAGAAATCCTGATGTAGGTTTAGATCTCATTAGCTCTTCGTTACTTTGCAGTTGCAAATGTCATGGGCATGCAAGCTCTCTGGAAAGGAGGAGAACGGCTGGTGTTTTATCCTCTTTTTAGACATGACATATGAATGACCCCTTAGGGCACCATGCAACTTTTACTTTAAAATTATTTTGGTAGTACAGTGTCTTTTTGGGTTGTCCTTTAAGATCAGTTTGTTCAATCAGTTGGGCTTTAATTTATTTCTTTACAGTTATAGCTACTATAAGGAGGATGTTGGCTGACACTATTCATGAAATGTTATAATTTGTACATGTCCGAATGATGTTTTGCCTGTGTTATAAATTTAATTTACAAACCAACTGTTGTCATTTGTTTGGACAACCTACCTTGGCAGAAAACGTGTATGTTTTCTATTTTGTAACAGAAACATGTTATACTCATTAACAAATTGTCCGTTTTGTGGCTAAGCGTAATTGTTTCATGGCAACATTAAGGCAACAACATGGCAACAACAGCGGCAAGTGTATGAAATTACAGTGGTCGGTTAACAGGTGCCCTTTCTAAAATTTGCTCGTTAGCTAATGACTAAGGGGCTTTCAAGTTCTGACCTGCAAGTGTGTAAAGTGTGTCTTCAGTGTCTCCTGTCAGTGGAAATCACACCCATTGTCATGATCCAAATATGCAAAGAAGAGGTCAGTGTCTCCATCTAGCAACCAAAGTTTAGGCAGCTAATTGAATGCAGACTGTCAATGTCATCACTGCATATTTTGACTGACTTTTACATGTTGCATGTTTTGTGAGCTCAATTGTGTTATCTTAAATGGAGACACACGACACGAGTGATCAACACCATTGTGACGCTCATGTATTTTCAACAAGGGTCAATGATAAACCATCCCAACTTTTCAAATCTGGCGCAAGTGCAGTCCAGGTCATGTGCTTACAGTAACTTAACTTAGCAATTGCAGACGTCACAGGCACAATCTGGAAAGGAGGACGAAGTGGTGCGGCTGTTTGGTAGTACAGTGTTATGTAGTGTTGTCCTTTCTGATCAGTTTGTTTAATCAGTTTATTCAAGCGTCAAAACAAGCACATTTTACTTATTTTCCTTTGTTTAAACATGAAAATCACTCAAGATTTTTCTTTTGAAGTCAAAATGTCTTCAAAAACACCTGTATACTTTGTCATTTTAAAAGTTTGAGCTGTTTAGGTTCACAAGCAGTGCAATTTGTTTTGCAATAATTTTGACCTATTTTGAATCTCTTACATTTGGATATAAGTGGCTTTAAGGTTCTAGCATCTGACTACAGTAAAACAGCTGCATTTTTTTTTAACTCTGCTTGAATGTATTTTGTCTTAATGTAGTGTCAGTGACGTACATACAATAAATGTCTACATGGTTAAAATACTACAGGACCTCAATCATGTATTGTTCTTGAAGTAGAACTTGTAGAAATCCATCTGTCCAGAAACAGAAAAAATGTCAGTTTTTCATGCATCAAATTTGAATATTTGTTTTTAATACAGGACTGAGAGATCTAAAAGCAAACATAATAACTCATAAATATTTAAAAAATACACACTGAATAATAATTGTACTGCATGTTAGTTACTCACCATCAGTAACAGAGGAAATTAAGCTTCTCATTGCAGTCTCTGTTCTCCCAAAGGTGTGTGTTATTGTTGTAAGCTCCACAGCGGTAGGGTAGAGCTGGGCATGAGGGCAGTGAGACCAGCCTCCCCAGCGGCAACATGTTCACAGAGACCCACTGACCATTTCTAAAACGCAGGCCGGTCCACACACGGACTGTTTGGGTTTGCATTGTTGCATTTTCTGCCAAGATAGATTGTCCAAATGGGCTGGTCAAGCCAGTGTAGTAAGTTCTGCAGTAGTCAAGAGCTTCATCCCATGTCTTACTCTCATTCACCAAAACAAATCTCCAGGAACAATAGAAAGGCTGAGCAAAATTACAGGGAAAATCATGCCAGCCAACTGACGACACAATGCCACAGCTCTCGCCTTTCCCGGCATTATCAGGTTGGCCAGGTGCCCACTTAAAGAAATTAGGTGATGTTCCATCAGACCATTGCCAGATGTTTGAACCAGATGTGGTTCTGTTCAGCCCGATCCAGCCATTTACACTGGAGAACGCAGCTGCAGACATCAACAATATCTGGTTCTCCCTGTCAGTAGTGATGGTTGCCAGATCCACATAGTTTTCCCTGCAGTACTTCTGAGCAGAAAACCAGTCCTTGTATTTAGGAATGTAGATATATTCTTTCATCTGACAAACAGCCATGCTAAAAAGCAGGTGAAAAACGACAACGGATGACTTCATGTCTGCTGTGGTGTGTCTGAGCTCTGTGAATGTTTAATCGTGTCACTGCCAGGTCCGATTAGAGGTTAAGTAAGAACTCATTTACAACACAGGCAAAACAGGATATGCTCCAAAGGGACTAATTTTCACATTTCATGAATAGTGTCACACCACATCCTTCTTATTGTGTTGCTATAGCTTTATGGGAAATAAAGAATTAAATCACACCATACATAATAAAGCAGATTTACAGAAATACTGATGTAGATTTAGATCGCTAATGAGCAAGTCAGCAGATAAAACTTTCTTAGAAAAAATTATGAAGAAATATTCAAAGGGATTATAAAATATTATCATATTTAACTGGCTAATAAGCAGCTTAGCAACTCTTTGGCATAATGCTTTTTCCCCCAATCTTTTTTTTATTGCTGAAAATAACTGGCTTGCCAAACGCTAAAAAATAAAGGAAGTTAAAGTAAACGGTGAAGATACTATTGGGATTAGTGTTACACATTCGTTGTTATACATGCATGGAGAGAATTACTGAGTTTTACTTAGTTTTACTTATTACTTTGGAAATGAACAAACAGCCATTATTGCTGTCAGCAGCCATGTCCACTTGTAATGCAAAACATGTATCGTTGAGCTTCTCTATGATTTGATCTTCAATGTCACATATATGTCTTGCAACTGTATCGTTTGATAGGGGGATATCTTTCAATTTTGTGGCACTTGTTTCACCTAGCATAATGGACTCCATGTCTACAGCATCAGTGAGTATGAGCTACTCAGCGAATGTGTGTATTTTTTCTACTTGAAGTTCTGTATGCAACTGTGAATGAAGCTTTTTGTGCGTTGCTTTTCACTGATGCAGATTTTACCATGCGATTTTCCTGCTGTCAGTATTCTGCCAGCTTTCTTTCAAAGAAGTCGCGCAGCTTATTAATGTGACTGGGGTGTGTTGTCTCTACGTGTCTTCCTAATTTGTTGGGTCTCATGCTGTCTGTTGCTGATGAATTAAGACACAAAACACACATGGGTCCCTCTTCTGCCCCCACCACCCCCACCGTGATTCCAAGCACAAGATACGCTAAATAATATTTTCTTTTCGGCTGGCTTTTTGGTTGATTAAGCTTACTGCCTGTAATTTTTTTGGTCTGCTTGCACTAAATTGCCTATTTTTTATTTTATTTTTTGCAATTTTTTGGTCCATGTAACAAATTTATCCATTTGTGTTATTATGCCCACTACGTACACTATTGGCCCTCTGTGTGAAAGTTTTCTTATATTGTCCACTGCAATAAGCATGTCGACGTTAAACCATTATTGTTGCACTATGGTTCCACTTGGGCCCCAAACTGATGTTATTTTATATTACTTGTATTAATGACCCATTTCTTTGTGTGTGGTTATTTTGTTTTGAGTGTACGATCTTTGTCAATAAAGGAAAGCATGAATTAAGATAGTCACAAAAAGACGAATTTCCTCCAGTTCCTTGTGCCCCATCTGTCATGTCTTTAACCCTCACTAATAAAGTGCGAACCACATTTTGAGAACAATGGCTTTAATGGCTCAGAACTCACCTTCAGTGAACTCTGAGCTAATTTTATGGCATAAAACACTGTACATAAAATGATATACATTGTTATGTAAGCTAGCAACACAGGAAATATAAGTGTTATACTCTATTTTACCATTTATATAATATAATATAATATAACAGCTATATATTTTTATATTCTACCCATTTCTCTTTCTTTCATTTGTCAGTCCCCTGCCTCGCTCACAAACTAATTAACCGGCACGGGGGCATAAATAAATGTGACATGCAAATGAGCAATAGGAAAACTATTCTGCAAATGTTATCATCATTTTGAACTTTTCCTGTATTTTATTTTCACGGACTCAGTGCTGCCCCTGGCAAGATGTTGCCCTGGGTTGTGAGTCATGACCAATGAGAAGAGAATTCTTTGTTCTCAGATTTTGTAGAGAATGTGACAGAAATGCTGAGGGAGAGGAGGGTTTCCTTCGATCCACTAACTATTTGCTTATACACGTCACCGTATCTTTGTAGTCTGACCTGTAATATTTCCCCCATAGATTTCACTTTAATACTCAAAAATACCTAACAAAGAGCATCCCTTATTAGTCCAATATGGAACAGGTCTTTTAGTTTCCATCTATGATGGAAAAATCTGATTGTATATTTTACGGGATGGATAACAACCCGAGCATCAGGACTTGTTTCATGGAGCCTTCCACCTGCTCCTTTTAGTTAAAAAGTGGCCATCTATTACTTATAGACTGTCCTTTGAAGTTTATTTCAAACTTTAGGCACCGCAGGGTATTCTAGTTCTAGTTCTAGATATCTCTAGGGCAGATGTGAAAACTCTATCAAGCTAGACGATTGAAATTTAAACACTGTTACGACATTGGATTGTTTTTTGTGTCTGGTTATGCTTGCTTTGTCTCTGCTATGTCTCTGCTGGTGGTGGGATT
>JAOTRS010145168.1:0-12287 GCA_028565755.1 Dinotopterus cunningtoni | reverse complement strand
CTTTGAGTTCATCTCATAAAAAATGGGAGCAAAAACAAAAGTGTTGCGTTTATATTTTTGTTCAGTATATATATATAACTAAATGGCTATCTAGATAAATAGATAATTGAAAAACATCATATTGGAAAGAAATAAGGAAAGAAAGAAAGAAAGAACAACCCTGAAAATAAGATAAACAATGTACAAAAAATACCAAACTGCAAAAAAAATACAAATAAAAACATAGTCCCGTTTTGACTTGAACCAGGGGCGTTTAAGTCAGAACGAATTTTCAGGACATTTCTTAACAAACTAATAAACAGAAAAAAACAAGTAAATCTGCAGAATAATTACTAGATATTACGTAATATTTTATTTAATTTTCAAAATAAGAGTTTAAGAGAATACTGACAAGCATTTCGATAATAAAAGTGAAATTACATTCTGCATTGTGACAGAAAACAGAAAGTTAATAGCATCCTTTCTTCTTCTTGGTGTTTAAGGGCGGTTGGCATGCACTATGTTGCATTACCGCCACCCACTGGTCGGCCTCATCACGATTTCTTTCAGTTTAAATATTCTTTTTAATCCCGTTGCCCTTTAGAAACAAATGCCTCATTTCTTCACAGTCTGTGCACGTTACGTGTCGTGTTTTATTATAAAAAGAAAGAAAGAATGAAAGAAAAACGACTAAACACGTTTTAATAGAAACTGAGTGCAACAGCTGTCAAAAAAAAACCTAAATAATATTTAAATATGATTTTCCCGCACTGTCTACCACGCCAGCGCTCATGAAGAGCCGCTGTGCATAGTTCAATTACTTTAGAAGCTCGGTGTGTGATGCATTGCGCATGCTCAGATACTGGACTCTATATCCTGCTGCGCAGTCTATGTTTTTTTTGGAGTCACTGTCTCCCAGCAGAGGGCGCTCTGCGCTCGCCGTGCTGCACTTCTGCAGTCTAATTGAACATGCAGGAGGAACTGGGGAAAGCAGCTCTCAGGTCCGTGTGCGCGTGTGTGTGAAGGCTGCACGGGAGGCGGTGCACTCTTCAATCCACATCTCAGAGAGTGGAGGAGAAACCAGTCTGCTGCTGCTGCGATCTGGACAGGCTGCATTTCTGTGGATTATCAGTGTAGAGAGCTGCGACTGCGACAACACGCGCAGAGATCCAGGTAAGACTGTAACGCGTGATATTTATGGGGTTATTGGGAGAATAAAACACCTGTCCAATGTGAACACTGGACATCATGTAGTTACAGATTACATCATATTAGGTTACATTTAGTTACAAATGTGTCGCTTTTTACTTAAGGCCAGATCCTGAGACAGTTCTGACTCTATGTGTTTATATATATATATATATATATATAGAGTCAGAACTGTCCCAGGATCTACAAATAATAATAATAATAATCTACAAATAATAATAACATAACTGTGTATGAGATCAATCAATTCCATTCCATTTTTATTAATATTAATTGAAGAAATGTTCTTCACTGTTACCCTTGTCATATTTTTTAATGATGCATATCTGTTACATGTACTAAATGAAAAGTTAAGCAAAGTGCACACACTGTTTATAAAACAAAAACAAAAAAACAGGAAATTTTCTGTGCAAACAAACTACTACTTCTAATGCTTCAGGTGATGAAACCTTACAAAGAGTTCATCTTAGACTTTTGTAAGAACTGTTTATCAACGTGATCAATTTTTTCCATTGTACTGATAGTGACGTTGTTCAGGAGTCCTTGTCCATACGTAACACGTCCATATAATAGCATCAACTAGAGAGGCACATTTCCTGAAGAAGATGTGAGTGGTGCTTGCCGTGGCATCATAGTCATGGCTATGATGTCACAGTTGACGTTGGTCTCAATGTTAAATCTGTAGGACTTTTCGGGGCGGTTAATTGCCCTCTGCTCCACCCCTTAGAAAAGTCATAGCACCCCATTCCCGAATGAGCCGCACGATTCGACATCTCATTCATGGGTCTACAACAAACGGTGCGGAAGTAGTTACGCGCCAAACCTTTGTACGGAAGAAGAATAAGAAGAAAAAACAAGAGAGCGAAAATTACTGAAGAAATTTTAAGTGTGCCTCTGCGACGGCCGGGTCACTGCTAATGTGCGTGGACACCATCCAGTGCATGGTGGGGCCTTCCGTTGCATCACAGTCACGGCCGTGATGTCACAGCCGAGGCCGGTCCCAATGTTAAGTCAATGGGACTTTTTGGGGCGGGTTTTTTGGGAATTTTGGGAGCACTGTCTGACGATCCCCCACCAAAAGTCATAGCACACCATTCCCGGGCGAGCCGCACGGAACGGTGTAACATACGCATGGGTCGTCTCGAAATTGCGGGACGAGAAACGGTCCAAATTTTTAGGGATATAATAAACCGATTGCGCAATGATTTCTAGGGGAGAAGAGTAATAAGTGTGCGCGGCACACTTAACTAGAGAGGCACATTTCCTGAAGAAAATGTGAGTGGTGCTTGCCGTGGCATCATAGTCATAGGTATGATGTCACAGTTGATGTTGGTCCCAATGTTAAGTCTATGAGACATTTCGGGGCGGTTAATTGCCCTCTGCGGCGGGGGCAATTAACTGCCCACCCCTTAGAAAATTCATTGCACCCCATTCCTGAATGAGCCGCATGCTTCGCAAGCACCACTAATAATAATAACTAGAGAGGCACATTTCCTGAAGAAAATGTGAGTGGTGCTTGCCGTGGCATCATAGTCATAGCTATGATGTCACAGTTGATGTTGGTCTCAATGTTAAGTCTATGGGACCCCATTTCCGAATGAGCCGCACGATTTGACACCTCATTCAAGGGTCTACGTCAAATGGTGCGGGACTATTTACTAGGCAAACTTTTATACGGAAGAAGAAGAAAAAGAAAAAAAAAATAAGCCTGTGAGATAACAATAGTAGTGCTTCGCTTCGCAAGTATGACCAGACGTTATTACATAATTGGGCACAAGGTTCGGTCACCATGGAAACAGGACTACATAGACACACTGAGGTCAGCATTGTTAGTTGGGTTTGTTCGAAACACACCTGACACAGGTAATAAAGAATCATGAAGAATCTGACCAAGATCAGGATTGAATAACACACTGAATAATAATAATAACTAGAGAGCGAATATTTCTGAAGAAATTTTAAGTGTGCCTATGCGACTGCCGGGTCACTCACTTCTAATGAGTGTGGATACTATCCAGTGCGTGGTGGAGCCTTCCGTTGCATCATAGTCACAGCCGTGATGTCACAGCAGAGGCCGGTCCCAATGTTAGGTCTATGGGCCTTTTTGGGGCATTTTTTTGGGGATTTTGGGAGCACCGCGCGACGGCCCCCTACCAAAAGTTCCGAGCGAGCCACACGGTGTAACATTCGCAAGGGTTGTCTCAAAACTGCGGGGCGAGAAACAGTCCAAAGTTTTAGGCGGAAGAATAATAAATGGATTTCTGGGGGAAGAAGAATAAGTGCGCCTAGGCACACTTAATAATCCATCCATCTGGGGAACCTCTGTAGTCCAACTAGGGGCCACGGAGGCCATTGGTGACTATTGTATTTATTTCCATTTTTATGACAGCAGTGGGATCTCTGGTCAACAATCACACACGCATTTACACTACAGGCAATTTTGAAATGGAAATTAACCTAATCTGCATGTTTTTGGACTGTGGGATGAACCCGGAGAATCCGGAGGAAACCTGAAGAGAATATGCAAACTCCACGCACATAGACCATGAGGTGAAAATTGAATCCAACCTTAAGGTGCAAGGTGACAGTGCTAACCTCTAAGCCACCATGCTGCCAATAATAATAATAATAATAATAATAATAATAGTAATAATAATGTGAATTGGCATTTCATCACTTTTAAAGGAGTTTGCATGTGAAAGTGCATGTGAGTAAACTTGCAATATAATAGATCAGTGGTCCCTAAGAGACAATCCGGTCTCAACACACACACAATCGATATAAGAATTCACATTACAACATAATCTTTATTATAATCAAATATTATAGTACTATTACATATGATGAGCCTTAGCCATGTGACAGCCACGTTGTAAAGCTTTATGAAATATTGGCATATTAAATGCATTTTTGACACATTTATTTTGAACTAAAATAATAACTAAATATCTATGATTTATTTTTTTACATCAAGTGTTTATGCAATAGTTTTTATATCTAACATGTATATTTTTATATTGTTTATAATAGTTTGTTTTGTATGATAAAAGTTTTGGTAATCTTTACAAATTTTATAGTTTATAGTTCATATATAAAGATGTAAAAACAATGTCTAACATATTTATTTATAATATTTGTTTAGTTGCAACATTTTGTCCTACATGACAAACCTCTGCAAAATAAACAAATATAAAAAGAAACAATTTTCAGTAATATTCTTGATGGCTGTCACTTGACTAGGGCTCGTTATAATACTCACTCACCCACTCATTGTCTATAGCACTTTATCCTGTATACATGGTCATTGGGGGCTGAAGCCTGTCCCAGGACACTTAGAGCATGGGAAGGGTACGCCCATGGTAAGGGAATCGAACCCAGACCCTGGAGGGATTATGTTGTACTATAATTATTTGTAAAGATCATGTAGGGGGGGCAGTCTGTGGCGGAGTGGCATGTTAGAGCATAACAACTTTTCCAGGTGAAAATACATCCTAAAAGAACAAAATGTTCCCCAAAAAATGTTGCCAAAAAAGTTCCCTTGATGTTACCCCAGTGACAAGAGAAAGTACAGCTTGTCTCACCCATGCTGTGAGTCTGTATCGCTGCACTGGCTTTGTACCAGGACGTTCGCTTTGATCACATGATTGTTGCCAACAATTGAAGGAAGATGATTTGTTTGCACGTGTCGTGAGCATTCTTCATGTGTTTATCCTCGAGTTTGTTTGATTCCCCTGGACTATGTTTAGAAGTACCTCACCTCACTGTGACTCCGCGAGGCTGTTTATTCTCCAGATGCATTAAGTGGTCGTCTGTGACGATTTCCCAGAAGCAAGAGCCATCTTCAAAAGTTGTTTAGGAAAATGGGTTCATGTGCTTTAAATATTAAAAAGTGTTATTGCAAAAGAGTGCATGATGAAGTGCTGTCTCGATAACGACTCAAGCGAGCTTAAACCTGGCCTAAACAAGGTCACTGGGGTAGAGTGAGTGTTTAGCACGCTTGCTTTGAAAACGCATGCTCTAATCACAGTCGCGAATGAAATTCCTCTGTCGTATTTATCCTTCATCGAGAGAAGCACAGAAAATTGGGGTTGAGCAGAATAAGTAATAGGAGTGTACCCTGCGCATTTCTGTTGCAATGTGAGATTCCTTCAGTCTTTATATTGCAGCACACACACACAAAACCAGCTTGCACTCTGATCACCTTGTCCTTCTTAGAGACCAGCTAGTTTTATTTCAGGTATAAAGGATCAGAATAGGAATAGAAATATCTAGCAGCAACTAGATCCAAGCATATAAAAGAAAGCAACTGTGAAAGAAATATGCCAACAGTGGAGGTTACCACTACCTTATCTTATTGCCACATGGAATACTGAGCTGCGGATGTTCTTCATGAGTTACAGACATCTCTCAAGCGTTCTTCGAAACGTTAAAGATCTAACCTGAACAAAAAAAATAAAAATCTTAAATTGATCCACAATGCAGTTCAATTACTTTCTAATAGACATGTTTACTGGAAGGTGTAAAAGAGCGATGCAGCGGCGCTTTAATGTTTTAGCCTGGCAAGCTCTCTCACCTTCCCAGCTTTACCCTTAAAGTTCCAGGCATCTTCCACTGTCAAATCGATTGCACTTTTTTCATCTTATGGATTGGCAACTAGCCGAGCCGGTTCTCTGCTGTAATTTCAGCACAACTGTGTCACATGGCTGCGTTATATTCTGGATCTTTGTCAGTTGTAAATCGTATAAAATTGTTGAAAATATTACTTTTCTTAAAGATTAATTCAGACTATACAAGTACAGAATAAATAAGAAGAATATTCATAAAAATGACAAGTGATACCGTTATCGTCTTGTTTTGTGCAGCCTGTACTTTTAGTATGCTAATTAGGCCGAACCTCCCTTATATGGCACCGAGTTCACGTGACGTTATTAGAATTACCTTCTAAACAACCATCATGTCGGACACAGGGCCAACTCGCAAAAAATGACGCGAGCCTTTTCTGACATCTGCCAAGAAACATCTTCACTTGTTTGCTTTGACACCTTGTCACGTGACCACTGTCTTTGCACACTCATTAATATTCATTAGCGTCTGCCAAAAATGTGGGTGTATACACAGGATGTACACAGTGCTGTTTATACAACACGTTGTATTTGCCATAGTGCCATTATTTTACATTTTCCTCTTTATCATAACATAAATTCTTATGCATATAATATAAAATTTGCGAACCATGTCTTAGTCTTGAAATGTCTGTGATGTATCAGAGAGAACGAAATCTAGCACCAACAAACAAATTAGCACTATAAATGCTAAACACATCACATATAATTTAATATATATATTTCTAATATTTACTTTACGTTTGTAAGTTCTCTATATAGAGAATTAGAATCAATTCTTTCTCAATTGATTCTGATTCTGACTCTAAGGATTGTACGGTTCGACATATCCGCTGTAAGAGGATAAGCGGAAGAATCCTTGAGAAGAAAACTCTACAGACAAAACCTTGATGTAACCGGAATGTAAGATGGTCATATGATGCTTGAATGGTTTCAAGGACTAAACATATTTTAAGGGTTGGACCCTATCGATTTAAAAGATTACAGGCATTTTGAAGGTTTCACTTCCTCACAAGCTTGAGAAGAGGGTGGAGGCCACATATCATGCAAATCCAGTGTTTGCTCTGTTGGTCTAATACAAATGGCTTAAAGGGTACAGTGGAAAGCGCTCAGGTTTTCCACTGAGGTACTGTACCACTGCCATTGTCATTCCTGTTCACTTTTGCATCTAGGAAACCTATGGCAGGCTTATTATACTGTGTTATTAGATATACATTTTTTTATTGTATTTGTGCATTTAAGGAATGATGTATGCACAAAGAAAGGGTTTTGGTTCTATTTATAGGTGTTATGTTCAGAATTTGAGTTACTGGTAGCTGTAGACAGTAGAGAATGAGTTGAGTTTGGTAGGATGGCTTTGTGACACATTATACAAAGACTCAAAAGCTCGTGGCACCTTTTGTGGCTCATTCAGTTGGTGAGTGAATGAGCTGAACTTCTGTGGTATGAAAGGCTTTTGAGCTGTTAGTTAGAAAAGGCGTGTGACATGTCGTAATCATAAAGCCAAAGGTAAGCATGGCTTTTTGACTTGGAAAGCATTCGATGCAAACGAGGCTCTCTCCAAGCCTTCAACAGGACCAGGTGTTGTTTTTTTTTTTTTTTTTTGGTTTATATTTTACCTTTATATACAGCCACTCCTCTTTGAAAGCCGTGTAATTTGTTGACACAGTCAGCATGATGTTTGTTGAAATATAAATCATTCTTTATAGGTGTACATTGGCTAATATATTACCACGTCATATGTTACACCTAAGTAATATTTTACTAGTCCAATGCTAGTCACATGAACCAAGAGATTTTTGTAATACCTTTGAACAGGAACTACATTTGTTCCTGTAAGATTTACAGAACAAACGAAAAAGATGTTCTGTGAATTTTATTTACCTTAGCTGATTTATCTGTCTCTATCAGTCGTCCCAGTCGAGTTCCACTTTTGATTAAGGGGGTGTTACGACACAGCATACAACAACATGAGGACATCCTTTCATTAGGAGTTAGTCAAAACAATGCAGTCGAATGAAAGCTGAAAATCTTTCTTGTACTTGTTTTCGGTGTCATTAGGATAAGTCGTCCTAGAAGGAACAGAAAATTCGCTCTCTGACAGTCAGTGGGGTCTGAGGGTCTGCTCACACTTCTTGCAAAGAGTGCTTATTTGAGTTACTATAGACTTTCTGTCAGCTCGAAGCAGTCTGGCCATTCTGCTCTAACGTTTCTCATTTACAGAGCATTTCTGCCTGCAGAACTGCTTCTCACTGGAAGTTTTTGCCCCCCCAACGACACACACACATAATTTTGTATAAACTCTACAGACAGTTGTGTGTGAAAATCTCAGGAGATCAGCAGTTTATGAAATAGTCAAACCACCCTGTCTGGCACCAACAATCATGTCACAGCTGAAGGCACTGAGGTCACTTGTTTTTTCCTCATTCCGGGGTTTGATCTGGACATGCTGAACTGAAGCTCTTGACTTGTATCTATCTGCATGATGTTGTGTATTGGGTTCCTGCCACACGAATGTTTTCCAACATTTTTTTGGGGGGGGAAATTAGAAAAGGTTTGTACTTGTGAAATGAAAAACGGAACAAAAAAACATCATAGTTATTTGTAGAGGCGGCCCGGTGGCTTAGTGGTTAGCATTGTCGCCTTGCACCTCCAGGGTTTCCTCTTAGTACACCGGTTTCCTCCCACAGTCCAAAGACATGCAAATAAGGCTGATTGGCTTTCCCAAATTGTGTGAGTGTGTCATAGATTGGTACCCTGCCTCATGCCCCAAATCTCTTGACATAGACTCCAGGGCCCCACGCGACCCTACAGGATAAGGCGGTATAGACAAGCGAGTTATTTGTAGATTCGAAAAATATATCCACAGTATATCGTTAATATTTAATCTGGCATATTTTGTCATCCCTACTGCAAAATTGACTGAATTATTTTTGATTGTTAAAGTTGTGTTTTATCTGAGGTGGGCATGTCATGGATATTTTTGATTAGATTTGACTATTGGTCAGACTAATTTGTATACTGATGGGACAGGGTGCGTCATTTAGTGTTGCTGCCTCCTTCACCAGATCAAAATGATCATCATCTGAGTTTAATTTGTCCAATTTTTACAAAACATTTAAAGCTCTTGGCTTTCTGTATGTATAGCTAGCCTGGGTCTTGTATTCTTTGTTTTCCAACCTTTGGAGATAAAATTATTTTTATGGAGGTTTGTCCTTGATTTCCTTATGATGTTAACTAAAGATGGTAAGTGTTGTACCACAAAGTTCTTCCTAGAACTGTATATACGTATGTAGGGATTTGTACTGCCAGTTATAGTTATATTACTTATTTACTCCCTTTAAACTTTCTGGGTGTTTGTTTTGTCAGCCACCTTTTTTCGGCCATATGTTCTGCCATTATTTTTCTTGACAAGTTTGTCAGCCAGCTGTTCAATTCCTTTTACAATATTAGAAACTTATATGATGTCTCAGGCTTGAGATTAACCATGAATAGCTGATTGACTCACCATACTTTTACTCATTAATGCTTATCTAACATGTATCTGGTACCACCAGCTCTTTTCAGTGTAGTCTAAATTTAAAAGTTTCAAAACTTCATTTGTATGAAAATTTGTATAGATTAATGTTTGTTCATCATTTTACTAAGTAAATTGTAAAAGAAATAAAAATAAACACAGCAGAACCACATTTTTTTTAATGACGTCAAGTTCATTATAGCACCTGCTACTCCCTCCTCCCAGTTTAGCATATTTCTTGAACATCCATTAATGCCGACAGTGAAACAATAGGAGTCTATTTACAATATGTGTGCCTATATTAAATAAAAACCTATGTATTGAATATCTCTGTTATTAGGAGACATTAGAGATTTTTTTATTAGAGAACTTCTTTTTAAGCACCCTTAGGGAAATGTAGTTGTTTGCCAGATTGTCATTTATTCTGCAAAAGCAAAGTACTTTTGGACATTAAATTATTTTGTCTAAACATAAATGGCACTTTGGTCTTGGAGGACTCTAAAGGGCCTGGCTCTGTTTCTTCCAGAACAAATCCTTGCTGCATTACCTTTGGACATTTTTACCTTTTTTTTCCTGGAAGTGTTGGAAAGTAGGTTTGCTGCAGAATGTTTGCCAGAGTGTCTGGTTTTTAGTAGGAAGAACAGAAGAATGTTGTAGTTAGAGTTCACTCCAAATGTGAGGAGTGTTAAGGGGGGGGCAATATTTTTACAATTTTTTTAAGAATAAAAATCCTCATAGCAATACACCATCATTTTTTTAAAAACCTAATCTTTATGTGTCGCATGTCTGTCTTATGTTAGCTTACAGTAAACATCTTTTTACAAGGGGTGTTCAAGTCAAACTGGGACTTTTGATTGTGTAGAACAACAGAACACAGTTATGAAAGAATCTATCAGTTACAGTTATGAGAACTATCTATATTTCTTTATATAAACCCCTGCTACAGTAATGCACTTATCCCAGCATTTCACTAGTGGAAACCTCAAAGTTGAAAGTTATCTCAGTACACCGGCACAGTAATCGAACTGCCTCCTTCAAGTCTGAACTGCTGGCCCTCCAGGAGCTCCTTTAATGGCAAAACCATGTGGAAATGGCTTTGAGCGAGGCCAGGACTGTGGCAATAACTCCCAGCCGAGTTTCTGTAATGTGCAATTGGTGTTCATAAGTGATTTTGTACAGTTCCACGGACGGATGCGTCTATCTGTCAGTTGGCGTCAAGTTATCCATCGATTTTCATGCATCAGGCAGCTGAGTCACTGAATATTCATGGGGACGACCGCAGTGGGCTCTGAGCCGCCTCAGTCGGGATAGACATGCATGAACTTAGGGCCTTTTTTAAGATGTATAATTCAAATTTTTTACTGCAGTTTAGAGTTTCATCACTATACTGTGTCTGACATTTTAATTCATAAGGAATTACACGGAAAGTCCCAGTTTGACTTGAACAACCCTTGTAATTGTACAAAGAAAGGAAAAAAACCCTTTTTACCTAAAACACCCTTATTACAGAAGTTTAAGATTTTAAGTTTAACAACAGGTAGTTGTCAGAGTAGTCCATCAGTATGTTTTTTGAGCGCCGACAGTCTCTCAGCTAGAGACATAGTTGCATTTAAAGCAAATATATGCTGAAATATTAAGTCTGTCTTAACCTACAATCCAGTTTTGCATACCATTTTTTTTTTTTAATTATCCTCTCATTCTCACTTCTCTGCTCTCTTGCTACTGCAGTCCATCCCCATTGCCATTGCCATGAGGCTTGTGCAGTTTGTCCTAATCAGCTATGTCACGCGGTTCTGTGCATGCAAAACGTGACTCGCCTAGAATAGTAAACAGCATCTCAGCTTCAACACCATCTCTTCTCTCTCTCTCTCGCTGCTGTTCATTCTTCTCATTCCTGTTTATATCTCACGCCACCTGACTTACACCTTTACAGCTAAACTAAGTCCACAGTGCCACTCCTGAAACATTGGTAATGCCTATAATGCCTTGTAATGTTTTTAGTAATTAGACACGAGGTGTTCATTAGCTCCTTCCTGCTTTTAGGTCATATTCTGATTCATTCATATATTATGTTTTATAGCCTTTGGTAATAACAATTTGTGATATGTAACATGTTGACCTGGATTTATAGACTACTGTAGGTAATATGGCAGTATTATTGTGATAACTTGTGCCATAAGACATCTTGCCATGTTAGTCAAAATCTCACACAAAGTCCTGGGTCTAGAAGTACTTTTCTGAGGATAACATACTGAACATTTCAAAGCTAAATCTATAAACTGCATCTATAACTGGTAAAAAATATATATATATATCCCCACAAAAAACATGAGCAAGTCCCTGTCAGTGAGCTGTTACTATAAAATGATAACTTAGAACTAGCCTGTTAATATTAACTTGTGGTTTGAATTACAGCCAGCATTACTGTCTGGGTTTTTTAAATAACATTTTTAAACCTCTGAAATAAGAAACTATTTAATATATTTTAATGTTAAATTTGTTACTATACAAACTGAACAAACTATGCCTTTTTCCTTCCTAACCTCAAGCTTTTCTCCTCACTCCACCATTATGCTATGCTAGTTCCCTTGGCATATATTTGAAAAAGAGAATTTATTGGCAGATTATTTTTTATACTTGTATTGACTTTAAAAGCACTATAATGTTAATGTACAAGAATGGTATTTATTAAATATCAATCCACTAAATACATCTTTTATAGATTTTTTCTTCAGAAATAAACTTTAGTGCATAGTTAGCGCGCTAGTTGCCTGCAAGGAAACTAGCTTGTGTTTGGGAAGCTCAGTATCAAATTCGCAGATGTGTATTTGTGTATTGTCATAGTTGGAATAATGCATTTAACAGTATTCAGACTTTAACAGTAGTTTATTATAAATATATATATTTACTGTATTGTTATTAGCTTAGCATTAAGGTTTTGTTGATGCAGCTACTAGCTA
>JAOTRS010145160.1:0-12288 GCA_028565755.1 Dinotopterus cunningtoni | reverse complement strand
GATTCATGTTTGTGGCTGTAATGTGACAAAATGTGGAAAAGTTCAAGGGGGCCAAATACTTTTGCAAGCCACTGTATTCCATTATCTTATTATTTCATGTAGATTATAAAGAAACTGAAACCAATAGATTAGCCAATGTTCGACTTTGGAGCAAAGATTTTCCATTCTTTACCTAGCACCAAGGGTCTCTCACAAATGACACAAATACAGCACCTTTCATTAAATTGATATAATGATATTTTATATAAAAACCAGTGACTGAACTTAAAAACAAACATGCATGCACAAAAGCAACTTATATAAAGCCAAGCTTCACATTATATTACATTACATTTAAATACTTACTGCAGTTCATAGCATAAATCAAATTGATGATTATACAAAAATTTAGACAGGTGAAAATTGACCCTAACAAAGACAGATGGTAAAAAACAAACAAACAAATAATTGTCAAGCCCTGACTGGTGTTGTGCTTTCCCCTTAAATACACTTTAATACACTTTGGAGTTATAAGTAGGGCTGTCAATATTAATGTGTTAACGCATTTGATTAATCTAGAGATTTTAACGTGTTTCTAACTTTTAATGGAAACTAATCAAATGCCCAAGTTTGACCCTAATGGCTTTCCATAATCTCAGCGCGGTTACTCAGCTGTGTGTGATAATGGCAAGTTTTACTGTGGATAAAAAGATGTTTAAGGAAACATCGCCAGGTGTGCTGAGCTGCAACTGTTTCATTATAAAAAGCTTCTAAAAGCAAGTTTGGATAAAACCAAAGTTCTGTGCTTGAGCTACCTTCAAGGGGAACTATTTACAGAGAATACATTAAATGTAAGACCGAAAAATGCTATGAACGTGAGACCGTTGGCAGAAGCTACTTTTTTTTTTTTGATGAGACCACTGAACATCAGTAAGTAACCATAACTACCTCAGTGTAACAGTGCACCTAATCTATGAGGAATGGCAACTGCACCCATTCACACTGGGTGTGGTAAAAACAGAAGAAAGTCATTTTGCTAGCCAATTGCTATAGCCAAGTTTAAAAGGAGTTAATGGACATGATCACCACAGCAGACAGGGCTCACAATATGACTGTCGCTGGAAGAGGTTTGCCATTCGAGGGATTTTTATTTAACATTTGTTAAATGTTATAGTTTGCGATATTATAAAGCTGCATAATCTGTTTCCTCAAACTAGTTTGTCATGCATTTCTTTATTTTAACATTGCATGTATATAATATGCAATATACATAAAAGTAAACCTGAGTATTTTAAATTTGATTAATTGTGGTTAACTGGATAAAACATTTTTTAATCGATTGACAGCACTAGTTAAAAGGCTATCTTACCCTAATATCATTATCACACCATCATACCTGGTGTGGGTTATGTTTCTTGTTTAACCTCTCAGGTTGTATTGTGTTGTTTGTAATATGGTATTGTCTTCATTAACATTCCCCAAAAATATTCGGTATAGAATTTATAGATGTTTAAGGTAGATAGTCAGATGAGTCTTTGGACTTGATGTACAGAATAAATTAGTTTATCTTGCTTCTTAATGTGTTTTCTAAAGTAGATATTTTGATTGTGTCCTTTTGTAATTTGGTGTAGTGTAGAATAATGTAGTTATTTCCAGTGGTATTGGCTCCATCAAAATCTACGATAGTAAGTTGTAAGGTATCAGTAATTCTGTAATATTTGACATACTACTTGGTAAATTGCAGTAATATGCAGTTTTTCTCCATAGCCCTGGATATTTTTTAATAGTTCATTTATTACTCGACCAAAATCACATGTCTAAACTATTTTAAACTAACTTCAACACAATACTTATGCCTTTTTCCACCGGTCTTGTTCAGGGCTGGGTAGAAGTGGAGGCAGGCAATGAAAACATGAAGTTTGAGACTGGTCCCTTTTCTTATTATGGAGTCATGGCATTAACCACATCATCCTTGGGTGAGTATCTTTAACATTGACATCTTGTCTTTATTGTTTTGTTTTTCACACTGTAAAAGGAACGGCAGACACTACTTTTGTAGTTCAGCTGGTTTGTAAAAGCTATAGTATGTAAGATTGTGGACCTTTGCCCTCTCTGAGAGAAACATGCTTACAAGCTACTTGGGGAACAAGATTTCATATTGTGGGTTGCGTTCCACTTGTCCTCCATACCTGCTCACTAGCATGTCTAGTTAATACTGACACCAAGGGCACGGTCTTGCTAGTACAGTTGCATGTAGTTTGGCATACTATCCAAGTATCCCTCACTCACAGGGATCAGTATTCAACAAGTGTTGCTACAAGATTAGAGATCCTACAAAATGGTTTAAGTCACTAATTTTTCATTTCTGGCTATAATACAAGCTTTGGTTGAGGGGAAAAATCTTTTTTGTTGCAGGTTTTACATTTGGGCATTTGGCAGGCGCCCTTATCCAGAGCGCCTAACAATTTTATATATTACATATCTGAGCAGTTGAGGGTTAAGGGCTTTGCTCATAGGCCTAACAGTGGCGACTTAGTGGTCATGGGGTTTGAACCTGGGACCTTTCGAACCGTAGTCCAATGGGCAGACCACACACCACACATGGGCAGACCGCATAGTTAATACCACAAGTTTAAAATACCCATAGTTTTCCACAAGACTCTGTATATTTCCATGAGTAATGAGGCATTTTTTTTTCAGATTTGAGTTAATTACTATTCATAAAGTGTAAATACAGTCTTTCTATCAGTCTAGTTCAGTACATACAGCCGCAAGCGTGGAGAAGACAGTTGACAGGACAATGATTAACACCCTCCAAGAGTAATAGGGTGTAATAGGAAAAGGTGTACAAGCAATAGGAATGAATGCAGTCCTTAAGAAAATTCAAGTAAAGCTGATTCAAAACTCGGGAGAGCTACACAAGGACTAGAATGAACCTGGTGTCAGTGCATCAAGAACCACCATGTACAGATATCTTCAGGAAATGGTTTACAACTGTTGCATTCCTAGTATCATGCCCCCATTTGGAAATCAATTCCTGGAGGAGGAGTCGAGAAGCACAGAATTCTAGTTGTTCGAAGTCCAATGTGAAAAAGTCTGTGTTGTTTTAGGTGCCCTGTGATCTGCTGGTGTTGGTCCACTATGTTTCTCTTTTTATCAGGTTGGCGCAGCCATCTAACAGGAAGTTTTAAAGCACTTCTTTCCCTCTGCTGACCAGAGCTTTATGAACTTGGGTTAAGGACCATGGTATCCCTGTGCTTGATTGAAAAAGCAAACTCGCCCAACGTAAACCCCATAGAGAATCTCTCTGATCCAAGACTCAACATCCCAACAAAGTGCTGTACATGTTCATACTGTTAAGTGTCACTGGTGGTACTTTTGCCTTATGAATAAATGGTAGCTGGTATTAAGACCACTAACACATTATGGTACACATCCAAAAATATGATAATGTTGACTGTGTGAGCACACACTTTGTAATCTAGAAGTTAAAACGTAGCATGATTTCTGATAACAAATGTATATAAGCTTAAAATTTAAATAAAATTTAATTATTTTTATATATTATCTTTTGGGGAAAATCTATTTTGTTCTATAGATATATCTGTTACAGGCAGAAAAAAGTAAAACAGATTTTCCTCAAAAACATTTTTTGTTGCCAAAATGTAAAAATTCTACCACTATGACAGACCACCACTCACTTGTATATGTATAAATGATTGTAGGTTATGTTAATAACTACTGATTTGTTCACAATTTTGTGCTAATGTAATTCACACAGGTGACAATAACATAAGGTTATACACTGTCTTGCAAAGAAATGTCGCACAGTATTATGTTTGCCTTTCTTTGATCACGGTGCAATATGTGGTGGATTTATTATCTTTTCTATTACTTTTCTAAAATGTTTGATTATTTTTTGAGTCAGGCAATGTGCATATATGTATCATTGTTAAGATGTGACTTGCTGGACTTGTTGACTTAAGCATTGATTCACCAAATGGCCTGAATTGCGTTGGAGTTTTATTTCTCTATTTTCTTATTTAATTGTATGCTCGGCCACAACTTCACTCCGCCCCCCATCCCTTAAACCAAAATTGATGGTGTCAAATTAAATATTCAGAAACTATACTATAATTTCTCTCATGATTTGTAAAATAAGTACAGTAAAGTGTTTTCTAATGTGGGTCAGTATGGATATCAAAATAAGGCACAGCTTTCAGCTGAACTACATTTAATATATTCCATAATTTTAACTAATATTCAGAAAAGCAGCTAATAATATTCTTGTTCTTCATTTTCTAACTGTTGCTTTAGTCATGACTGAATTCGTACGCTGTCTTGTGTGTGACCACAACAGTGGCACTGCAGTAGTAATGTAGGTAATAACAGTTACTAACAGACCTCTAGAGGGAGCCAGTGGATTAACTCATAGTGTAGATGTCTTTAGCTGCCCTGATGATTTTGTTGTATATTTATTCACCATAATCACATGGCAGTCAGAATGATGTAGCTTAGTTGATCTGATCATCATACGCATGTGCCACTGATTTGTCTCAGTAATGTCATACCATCATACAACCATTGTTTCCTGGTTTATTGATGATGGTGTTTGGTGTGTCCTTGCTTAACTTATTCAAACACACAGTAAGTACTTCTTGACCCACATTGTGTTTGAGATTGATGTGTGAATTTTATTTTCCACCTTATACACATTTGTGAAAGAGTGTGGCAGTAAAATCTTTTGGAAATTCTCAAGCTTTTTATCTCAACTGACTTAGCTTTCTCTGGCTGTTTCAGAGTTTCGTTCTCCTTCACATCTTAGTGGTCTGAATCGCTCAGCTTCCTTGAGCTGCACAGAGAGAGTGGACTCACTGTCGACCAGTGGTAGCAACTCGCAGCTCAACAGCACCTCCACATCCCAGTACGTCCCAGACTTCAATGTGCGTGCCCTCTGCGACTTGCAGTTTGTTAAGGTATGAGTAATTTTACACTAAGAAGTGGCACAGTGACTTACACTATTGCCAAAAGTATTTGGTCACCTCCCTTCACATGCATATGAACTTAGCATAGTAACATCCGATTCTTAATCCATAGGGTTTAATATGATGTTGGCCCACCTTTTGCAGCTATAACAACTTTACCTCTTCTGGGAAGGATTTCCACAAAGTTTAGAAGTGTGTTTATGGGAATTTTTGACCATTCTTCCAGAAGTGCATTTGTGAGGTCAGACACTGGTGTTGGACGAGAAGGCCTGGCTCTCAGTCTCCGCTCTAATTCAACCCAAAGGTGCTCTGTCGGGTTGAGGTTAGGCCAGTCAAATTCTTCTACACCAAACTCGCTCATCCATGTCTTTAACTTTGCTTTGTGCACTGGTGCGCAGTATTGGAACAGTAAGGGGCCATCTCCAAACTGTTCCCACAAAGTTGGACGCATGAAATTGTATGCTGAAGCATTAAGAGTTGTTTAGGAGTAAGCCCAATTCCTGAAAAACAACCTCACACGAGTTCCAACATCCCAGAAGAGTTAAAGTCGTTATAGCTGCTAAGGGTTTGGCCAACATCATATTAAACCCTATGGATAAAGAATCGGATGTTACTCAAGTTCATATGCATGTAAATGCAGGCGAGTGAATACTTTTGGGACCATAGTGTACTTTATCTCCTGTGGGAGATAAAGATTAAATTTTGATCCAGCCTTGACCGTGGAACGAGTTAAACCTGGTCATATCATAATTGTTTAACTCAGTTTTCTAATTTTCTAACTGGTTTTGTGCTGTTAGATATATGAGCTTTACCATTAGTTTGCATAAGCATTAGTAATGCATATTAAAAATGAATAAATTAAAAACATTATTGCATCATTTCTTTTTTGTTTCCTAACTTCCCCCTAGCTAATTAACATGAAGTAAAACAGTTTTATACATAATTGTATTGCTCTGTATAGGCAAATTATTGTTATGCGTAAGCATAATTTCTGTGCACACAGTGCAACTTAGCGTTCTCTCTTAATGCAATTTAAATGAAATTTAATGTTCATTATAGCATTACTAGGTTTACAGCAGGAGTAAATAATTAAATTGGTGATGTTACTCTTATGAAAAAGGATCTCAGTGTCTTCTCACAGAATTTCCGCTTTAAACATTCAGTGTCGCACAAAACGCTGTTAGAATATTGGAGTACTGCTGTTTTTATGAACATTCATAAAATACATCCATGAATTATCAGAACCTCAAAAGGCTGGCCAGCGTACACTGACAGATAACAGCATTAATGGCTTTTCTAAATGCCCATGAGAAGTGAACTTGAGGTAGACATCAGCAGTTGATTTTCTCATAACCGGAGAATTATGGGGTGTCCTATACTAAATGTGTTTACATGATGGGATGAAAAGTTTCCCAGTCCTGCCCTACTGTTTTAACAAACCTCTGTTGACTTCTCCTCTGTTTTCCTCATGTGTAAAACTCCAGTGTTAAGGATCATTCGAATATCTTTTCAGCTCAAGTAGGTGAACCTACTTGAATTTATCTGATGCAGTTTATTTCTGAACAACAACAAAAAAGTGAATAGGTGAAATAGAATGAAAAAATAACTTTGTCATTTGGTCAATTAGTAAACCTTAGTAACCAGAAGAGTTAGAACAGTGATATGATTCTGTTAACTATCTAATTTAAAAGAAATAGAGCAAATAGGTGGTGCAGAAGAAATTAGTTTTATCTACATTATGCTTTCCACTCCCCATTTCATTTTCTCCACTTCTTGTGCAGCCATTATTTACATTTCTGCGTCATGAATGATAAAAAAAATTATTCTGAATTGTTATCTCTCTTTATTTCCCTTTTCACCAGGTCACCCGATGTCAGTACCAAAAGGGCCTTTTGACATCCAAATTGGAAAGCATACCACAGACCCCTGAACCAAATTAGACCACGGCTCTGTAAATTCACGATTTAGTTTCTGGAAGTGTAGTTTGGACATTCAAAACCTGCTGAAGACCCAGGAATGTAAAGATAAATAGAAGGTAATGTACCTTCCACATAAATAAAAACTCAGCATATCTTCAGATGTTTATTCCTTCATCGTGAGTAAGAGCATTATCCTGTCTGCATGCTGTGTCTGCAAAGGTTAAGCTGAGTGATTGAGCTGAGTGATTGAGCTGAGTGAGTGCCAGTGGACATTTTCTTTAAAGGAGGACCTAATGTTAGCATGCCAAAACAAAGATTTTTATTTATCAAAAAAAGGGAGACTGATATATTGATATTTGGTTAAATGTGTAATATCTTTCCATTTTTTCTAGCCCTGTTAAGTTTAAAATACATGTTAAAAGAAATATTTGCCTGTTCTTAAATCCTACACAGATCATCCCGATGGAAATTGTTTACCTGCATGTTGACTGTTCGTGATAATGTTAATTGATGTTAATCAATTTTATCCAGCACTGCCTGAAATGCCCTGTCTAATTGCTAGAAGGCACATGATTTTAGAGAGTTTGTGGGAATTGGCAGGCAACAAAATATTGGAGAAAATGGGGAAGAGGTGTGAAATTACATCATAAATAAGTGATAGATAAATGGATAGATAGATAGATTTTTAAGTACCTCTTGTGCTTGCATTTTATTCAATATTAACTGTGACCACATTTTCGTTTGCATGGAACGCACTAAAAATAAGCTAAAACACAAACCGAAATAGGTGCTCAAAATCTGTATTTGCAAGCCAAGTCAAATAGTAAGTAGGATAACGAAAATCCAAGTCACAAAGAAAATTCCTTGAAAATCTGCATTTCAAGCCTAGTCAAATAAGAGCAAAAAAACTTACCAAACAGCAGTATTTTCCAAATCACACAGCAAATTCTATGGATCCGATTTTTGCAAGCCAAGTCAATTAAGTAAAGCGTTAGTTTGAACGTTGTATTTATTTCCATTTAAGTAAGCAAATCTTGAATATAATAGCCGATTGTGACAATTTTTTATTCGCCCTCACCTCGGACTGCTGCAGATATGTTTGCTCTAAAGACCCGTGTTTTATCTCATAGTTTTGGAACAGATGAGACAAACTGGTTTTAAACTTACCAAAGAAAGAATAAACATACAAAGTTATGTCCGTACACCTTTTAAAATTCAGTTTTCAAAAATGATACCTTTTTTTAGAGTAAAATGCTGTGTCGCATGTTTTAAAATGCTGTGTCGCATGTTTGTGTGTGTTTTGTGAGGATTTGGGTGCTTTATAGGGGCATTACGATCATTTCTGTTCCGCATACTCTATGTATTTCTTGTAAACTATCTCCTTAATTGGCTCTGTTGAGTGACACATATAGCCACACCCACCTCGAGGGCAAAAGTGCTGTATTTGTCCATAAAAAGCAATGGCTGCTGTGAGGTAATCTGTAACTAACCTTCTCATAACATCCATTTTACTCAACATTTTTATTTAATTTATGGCGCAGATTTAACTTTAGGCAAATTTTTATTAAATTCTGTCAAGCCAGTTTTACATGTAACAAGGTCGTTTGGACAGACATAGGACCATGTAGACAGAAATTTTTCTGAGACTGATTTCGGGTCTCCAAGGTATGAAATGTAAATATATTGAAAGAGCGCGTTCTGACCAATGTACAGACAAAAACTTTCTTTTATTTATTTAGATTGTGTTTCATATCGGTGAAACACAATCTATATAATTATCTCAAATTGCCAGTAGTGTGTGTATATGTGTGTTCCCTGCAATGGATTGGCACCCTGTCCAGGGTGTACCCCACCTTGTTGCCCTAAGTCTCCTGGGATAGACTCCAGGCCTCCTGCGACAATCTATACAGGATAAAATGGTTTAGACAGTGAGTGAGTGGGTGTTTCATATTTTTTGCATAAATTTGTGTGGCATCAATACAGTGACCAGCTGGCTACCTTTTATGTCTTGCTCTATCCAAAACAAACAATCATTTTAAACCACTCTGTTCTTTCAGGAGACTTGTTTTTAGTTTTGGTGCCAGCTTTGGTATTTTCTTTCACATGCCCTGCTGTTGGCAGCATTTATGTATCTAAGCCCTTTTTATTTGTAAAATTAAGTGCTTTTACTTTAAGACTTGCTTAGATTGCCAAACAAAAAAAAACTCTGAACTGCTTGACTGATATATGTTCTTAGTCTTTCAGCTGCTCCCGTCACTCATCTCATTTTGATATTCACAATTTTGGTCTGGATGCTCAAAATGTCATGAGAATGACAGTTTGGAATCTGCTGCCATTAGGATGCCTGAAAGTCTATGCCCTGGCATAGGGCCTTCAGAGGAGATTTTGTTGCATAGCTCATACACGTATTTATGTGAAACTCGGTACACTTTCTCATTGAGCTGAATAATTATATGGGCTGTACTCAACAGGAAGTCATTTATTTTGGCCTATTTGCAAAACGCACCCAATGGATTTTTATATACTCCTCCTAGTGCAGGGGTCATATGTTGCTCTTTTATCCTTCTCAATTTCAAATGGTTCAGCCGTGGTGAGGCGTTAAACTTATGACCAAAAGTGGCTAATAACTTTCTTATTT
The DNA here is from genome assembly GCA_028565755.1 of Dinotopterus cunningtoni. Classification (NCBI taxonomy): domain Eukaryota; kingdom Metazoa; phylum Chordata; class Actinopteri; order Siluriformes; family Clariidae; genus Dinotopterus; species Dinotopterus cunningtoni. The sequence goes on along the minus strand of JAOTRS010145160.1, from coordinate 2,767 downwards.
ATATGCCATTTTAATTAATTACTATTAATTTAATATAATGTATATAATACAGTATATTATGTCATAATGGTGATCTTAACCAGCTCAATATGAGTGGCATCACTTTGAGTGACATCATAGTGTCATGCTTTTTTTTATTTTATATTTTAAGCATCACACTAAAACTTACAGTGGAACATACAGTGGAACCTCGGATTGCAAGAAATCTTTTTTTATAAACATACATCTAAATCTGATACATACATTTCATGTCAGAACCTGAAAAGGCTGACCAGACAACAGCATTAATGGCTCCTTTAAATGCCCATGAGAAGTGAACTTGAGATAGACTTGAGATAGTTGATTCCCTCATAACCTGAGAATTATGGGTTGTCCTCAACTAAATGTGGTGACATGCTGGAATTAAATGGTTCCCAGTCCTGCCCAACTGATTTAAAAAAAACCCTTGCTGCCCCTTGCCCCTCTGTTTTCCTCACATGTAAGATTCTGCTCCAGTGTTAAACGTCATTCCAATATCTTATCAGCTCAAGTAGAATATCCTGCCCATAAGACTTTATCTGATGCAGTTTATTTCTTAACAACAAAAAAGTGAACAGAAGAAATAGAAATAAAAGAAAAATACATTTGTCGTTTGGACAACTAGTAAACCCTAGCAACCAGAAGAGGTAGGACAGTGATATGATTCTGTAGCCTGTATAATTCAAAAGAAATAGAGCAAATAGGTGCAAAAAAAATTGTTTTATCTACATTATGTTTTCCATTCAGCATTTAATTTCTTCCACTTCTTGGTGCAGCCATGATTTACACTTCTGAGTCATAAAAGAATAAATGTTGATTTGTTATGTTCTTTTCCCTTTTCCCCAGGTCATCCATGCTCAGTACCAAAAGGACCTTTTGTCCTCTAAACTGGACAGAAGGTTAAAGTTCACGAAAACAAATGGACACCACAAGGCTGCAAAGTCATGATTTAATTTCCTATTACTATGTTGTTTAAGCAGATAATTCTAATGGTATATGAGTTGAAATGATCATTAGCAGTAAGACAATTTTAAATATGTAACAGCTAAGGTTTAAAGGCTTCTTTTTATCCAATAAAGAGTTTTATCTGTTACAATAAACTCCCAGGAGTGCGGTTTGGGGATTCAAAAACTGCGGAAGCCACATGTCTTCCTCTGTGTTTCACTTCTCATTTCTCTAAGCCAGATTTTCTCCTGTTTAACGTTTCCAGGATTCCAACTTATTCCTGCATTATTATGTTTAATTATGGATCTGCCTTCTTCTTTTTCTGTCTTCCCGTTCTCTGAACGCTGCTTGACTAATATATGTTCTTAGTCTTTCTTTCAGCTGCTCCCGTCGAGGGGTCACCACAGCGGACGATTCGATATGCACAAAAACTTGGCAGTTTTTACGCCAGATGCCCTTCCAGACGCAACCCTATATATTATAAACAAATCAGGATGAATATTCAGTGCATAGACTAGTGTAAATTGAAATGTGCAACTGAGATATACAGTACAAGAGCAACTGGATGTGACATCAATGAAAAAAGTGAGTGGTGCAAGACTGAGGTTTAATAATAATCAATGCAGATTAGGGTACATGTTGAGTACATAAATTTGACTATGATAAGTGAGTATGTTATGAAGAAGAGCTACATATACTGTACAGTGCAGTGCAAAAGTCTTCATACCCCTTGAACGTTTTCCACATTTCGTTACAACCACAAATGTAAATTTATTTTAGTTGGATTTAGTGCGATAGACCAACACAAAGTGGCATATAATTGTAAAGTGAAGGGAAAATGATAAAGGGTTTTCACATTTTTTTTTTTTACAAATATCTGAAAAGTATGGTGCGAATTTGTATTTAGCCCCCCACAGTCAACACTTTGTAGAACCATCTTTTGCTGAAATTACAGCTGCTATTCTTTTTGGGTATGTCTCTACCAGCTTTGCACATCTAGAGGATAAAATTTTTCCCTGTATTTGACTCCATCCATCTTTCCATCAATCCTCACCAGCTTACCTGTCTCTGCTAAAGAAAGGAATACCCATAACATGATTCTGTCACAACCACTGTGGGAATGGTGTGTTCAGGGTGATGCGAAGTGTTAATTGCATTCGGGCCTATTCAATATTCAAAATTCAATATTCAATAAAATTAAATAGAATTGAATTTTAAACAGAGAATTTGCCCCTGCTGGTGTCATGGAAGAATGGATGAACCCTAACGAGACCGACTTCTTAACATGCATAGAAGAACAGCCTGCCCCTATCAAAAGGTCTGTGGGGAGGCAGTTTCTGCGCCTATCGGTTAGAAAACACCTTGAGGTCCCAGTAGTCTTGTGAAACAGCTGATAGGTCATCTGGGTCATGTGGGGCTGGGGGAGAGGACTGGATCCCCTTCAGGCAGCTCTGGGAGCACTAGGACTCCAGATATAAACAGATTGGGTCGACTAATCAAGGAGGTTGTGCTGCTAAAGCCAGGAAAACCCTTGCACAACTTGCAATTCTGGCACCGGGTTAGCAGAAATGACACTCGCTTGCTTAGGTCCAGATGTAAACAGATTGGGTCGACTAGTCAAGGAGGTTGTGCAGCTAAAGCCAGGGAAACCCTTGCACAACTTGCAATTCTGGCACCGGGTTAGCAGAAATGACACTCGCTTGCTTAGGTCCAGATTGGGTCAACTAGTTCAATTCAATTCAATTTTATTTGTATAGCGCTTTTAACAATTGTCATTGTCGCAAAGCAGCTTTACACAATCAAA
>JAOTRS010145129.1:0-12288 GCA_028565755.1 Dinotopterus cunningtoni | reverse complement strand
AGATTTGTGAACAATATTTGAAAGATATGGTTATTTTGTGTATGTAGAAAATGTTTCAGATCTTTGAGTTCATCTCAAAAAATGGGAGCAAAAACAAAAGTGTTGCGTTTATATTTTTGTTCAGTATATGAAGGCATTTGTTTGCTAAACAAAAGAGTGAGGTCTAAATGGAAAAAAATGCTTTCATAAAATCAGTAGCAGCTGAAGGCATTTGGTTACATAGAAATAGATTGTACTGTATATACTGTAATTTAAATGCTGCAAAAATAATCTTATGAATTGCATTACACTGGTATCATTATAATAAACACTGGTATTAGTTGGAAAGATTTCATACATGTAGCATTTCTTCAACACTACATGTACATATATAGGCCTATGTAGTTACTGTATAGTATATCATGAATTTTGTATATACTGTAGCATATCTGCACATACAGTACATTTTTGAAAAGCGACTACCTTAAGAAAACCATTAATCAAAATGAACACCTCCTACCAGGACCACTGCATCTGCAAGGCCCCTGGCATTGTGGATGACCCCCTACTCTTCTTATAGACTTTTTTCCCTCCTGCCAGCTGGCAAAATCTACCAGAGCATCTGTGCCACCAAACCAGACTCCAAAACAGCTTCTCTCCTGAGACAGTTAGACTGCTCAACACACTCCTGCCCCTGGCCTTATCACCTGGACTACTCAAAAACTCTTCTCAACACCCACCTTGATGTGACCATTATGGCAAATTTCCACTTAGTTGTATTGTTAGAACAATATCTTATGGACTTTTTTACGACAACAGGGACAATGTACTTATGTCACGCTGTTGTGTATTTGCGTTACACTACAGTATGTAGCCTTGCTACTGTATTGTTTTACACAAAAGGCCCTGGAGTATTGACATTGACATAATAGTGGACTTGAAGTGTGTTGTGCTGGTAGTGATCTTGACAGATGTGAGGACTAAAATCAAATATCTGTCAATATCTTGACAATAAAACTGTTAGGGATGAGCTATGTGTAACAAACAACATCTGCTTAGTCTGTCATCTTTTTCTTTACCATCCAAAGACATTAAAAAAAAAAGTAGAATCAATTATTTACCTTTTTCACATTCGTTACCCCATAACAGCATATTATGCATGACCAGTCTGACCATTCTTCTCTGACCTCTGGCAGCAAAAAGGCATTTTTACTCAGAGAACTTCCTCTTACTGAATATTTTCTCTTTTTTAGATCATTCTCTGCTAACCCGATGGTTGTTCATAAAAATTCCAGTAGATCAGCAGTATCAGCAATACTCAAACCAGCACGCCTGGCACCAACAACCATGCCACATACAAAGTCACTCAAATCACCGTTCTTTTCCATTCTGATGCTCGCAGATCATCTCGACCATGTCTACATGCCTACATGAAAATGAGATCTCTTTGTGATTGGTTTTAAGACATGGTGGTTTGGGTTAGTTTATTGGTGGGATTAAAAATAAAATAAAATAAAGACTTCTTAAAATTACTCTTCATTCAAATCTGTAGCTAAACAATATGAATATCTTCTTTATGGCATTTTTAACAGCAAATAATCTGTGCATCTGTAAATCTAGAAGAAAAAAAAAACACATACACTGGCTTATTTTACTGTTGTAACTGATGGAGCAGCCTAGTCTTGCTTGCCTATTTGTATTAGCTGCTCCTGTGCACTGCTATGAGTGTATTATGCACAGAAGTATTTTCTTGCATGGTACAATATTTAAGAACCATACAAGAAAATAGTAAAATATTTAAACGTTTTATTTCTGTAAACTACTTCCATCTCCTCTTATCTCATATAAAATCGCAGTTTTACTTGTTCACTGAGTAAAAAAATTTAATGTATAAATCCCACACAGAGACGAGCTGCATATGGTACTGAAAGAAAATCAACACTAGTTAACAAGCGCCGATTCTGATTCAACATTAGCATGTGCTTCTCTCTTTGTATATTCCTGCTAGACATATTTAAAATACAGTATGTTATAATGTTCAATGCATTCTCAGTATGCATTGCATTTACACAGTAAATTGTGGTATAGTGCAAAGGCATGGAAAAGACTAAACTAAGAATTTGAGTATTAAATGATGGCAGGAGTCGTGAAGGTCAGTTCTTCTCATGCATGTCCTCCGAGAGTTATATCACATCTGTCCACTCTGCTGCCTGTCTGTAATCAATCTTAACAGCCAGTCCTTTATTTAATTCTCATTTACTGGGTAATAAGAGCCACCACTAGTGACTAACTACAAAGTAAATTTTCCTGTTATTTGTAATGGGAAACTATTACATTCGAAATATGATTGCATTCAATTTTGCTTGGCTATTTACATCCTGAATAGCATTCTATAAAAAAATCCTAGCCAGCTTTGCCAAATACTTAACAATAATTGCAATCAGAATCTTGCTCCAGGCTCTGAATATAGATTTGCCCATTTCCTTTCTTTCTCTAATAAAAAGAGGCAGAGAGAGCTCAAGATAAAAGCTCTTTTTCAAGTAATACGAAGTGTACTGTAGCACCAGTGCCTTTCTAGTGGGACTAACGTAATCTCTGAGCATATATACAGCCAACACACAAATAACTTCTGGAAATCTTTTACTTCTTTACCCAAAGGTATAGTCTGCTGTTTTAGTAGTTTGTTTGTTAAGGGTCTAGAATATAGGCTTTTTTACTGCCAAAAAGATTAGCACTGCAATTTTGCTAGTTTTTAGCAATTTATTTATTGAAAGAAGCTAAATGATCTGACAATAGAAAAAGATATTTTTTCGCTTGCAATTTTAGTTACATTAGCCTTGAAATACGTTTAATAATCTTAAATTTGTTTTGTTGTAAATTTATTTCAATAGCTTATAGATTTTGGTTTGGTTCAAGAATATTTCATTTGCTAAGAAGTAAATGTTGGCAATATTGTAGCAGATATTTTGTAAAAAATTTTCAAGGAAAGTTTAGGTTTGTATATGAGTTATTTTCTCTATTATCTCTATTTACAAAAGTCCTATCATTCATATAAATTGTATTCTATTACTTACAGTGCATAATGTTTTCCTTCTTCCAGTTTTTTTTTTTTTCATTTTTTTGCATACTTGTCACACTTAAATGATTGAGAACATCAAAAAATATATATATTACACAAAGTAACCTGAGTAAATTACACAAAGTAACCTGAGTAAAATGTTTTTAAATGACCTGAGTCATTTAAAAACAGCATTTACTGTTTAAAAACAGTAAATGCTGTTTTTAAATGACAATTTAATTTATTAAGGGAAAAAAGCTGTCCAAACCTGCTTGCCCCTATTAGAAAAAGTTATTGCCCTGGTGCTTTTCGGACCTTTTGTCCTGCTGCGTAACTTAAATGATGGCCGTATATTCTCCTTCAGGATTTTTGGGTTGAATGCAGAATTCATGGTCATCCAAGCCATCCAGTTCCTGAAAGGGCAAAGCTGTCCCCCAGACCATCACACTATCACCATTATGTTTGACTGTTGGTATGATGTTCTTTTAATGAAATGCTGTGTTAGTTTTATGTCAGATGTAACGCAATGCACGTTTTCCAAAAAGTTCAACTTTTGTCTCATCAGTCCACAGAATATTTGTCTTTGGGCTTGGGGATTATCAAGATATTTTTTGCCACATGGAAGACGAGTCTTTTGATTTTTTCTGCCAGCAGTGGCTTTTGCCTTGGAACTCTCTATGAATGCCATTTTTGCCCAGACTGTTTCTTATTTTTAAATCATGAACACTGACTTTAACTGAGGCAAGGTAATAATTTTTCATATAGGGCCAAGTTAGTTTGGACAGCTTAATACTAAATTAAGTCATCAAAACAAAAACAATATTTTGTATTTGCTTGTGTTGTCTTTGTGAAATTTGAAAATTAGTTTGATGATCTGAATTATTTACAGTAAGTGTGACAAATCAGAAAATGGCAAAACTTTTTCACAGCAATGTACATACTTGCACCAGATTATTTGTTTCTCTTCAGCAGACACCCACAATGGATTCAGAGCCTGTCCCAGGAACAGTGAGGGAGAGGTGGCATCAATCTATCACAAGGAATACAAATGTTGCATACTCATGCACAATAAGAGGCAACTACTTACTCACTCTCTATACGGCTTATCCTGTTTAAGGATGCAGGAAGCCTGAAACATATCCCAGGAGACCATCTGGAATACGGGGATTTGGAAATGCTAATTAGCCCACTCTGCAGGCCTTTGGACTGTACAGAGAAACTGGAGTACCCAGAGGACCAAGCACCAAGCACTGGAAGAACATGCAAACTTCATGCAAACAGACCTGAAGCAGGAAATGCACCCCGGCGTTGGAGGTGCGAGGCCACAGTGCTAAACACTAAGCTACTACAGGGCAACTAATTCTCTCTATTTTACATACTGATATGTTTTTAAAAGGTTGAAGGAAAAAAACAGAACAGCAGTGGGCTTACACTGGATGAAGCAGAGCTGCAGCCTTTCATAATTGAAATTAACTGATCTGCCTGTATAGCCCATATACTGTATGCACCTGACTGACTGCAGTATGAGGTGTTGAGAGAAAATCACTCCAGAACCTTAATATGAGGTGAATATAAAATCTTATAAGGTTTAGCAATTCCGAATGTGTATCCTGAAGGTCATACAGTGGTGCAGTTTAAATTCATGCATGCTGGAGAAAAGACTATGTGAAGGTCTGAGAAGGGGAAATGGGAAGATATGTGCAAGGGTAAGTTGAGAGGAAGAGGATCTCTGAACAATTTAGAAAGCCAGAGATAGCAGGGAGTAAGGCTTTGGGTTTAACATTGGAATTTTAGCCTGAGTCTTTAGTTCAAGTGGAACTAATTGTTTGGCAGAGACCAACTGGCATTCTGGGGACAAAAACAAATTGATCCAAGCATTATGTTTTGACTACAGATTGATCGAAAGCTTTTCCATATTTCAAAGCATAAGACTCCCGACCATGCCACAGCCATCCATAACATGGAGCCAAGGCAACAAAATTGGTCATGCTCTTTGGGTGGGAGTGATTGCATACTCTGTCCTGTCAATCCCACTAACTCTAGGCAAGTATGGACATCTCACAGAGAAAAGGGTAGGTATCTTTTTTCTTAGGGTGTGTAATGTTCAAAGATTCATTCAAAGACAACCACAGTCTAGCCAAGATGCAATAAATCAAGCTTCATTTTGCATGGTCACATCATGAAAGGGTTGTGTTGATGTCCTTGAAATGAAGTCTTTGAGGTTCTTCAGGGTGGCATGATGGTTAAATGGTTAGCACTGTTGCCTCACACCTCCAGGGTGCATGTTCGCTTGGTCACATTCCACTAGGTTTCCTCCCACAGTCCAAGGACATGCTGTGTAGGGTGATTGGTGTTTCCAAATTGCCTGTAGTGTAAGATCGGGTGTGTGTATGTGAGCTTGGCACCCGATCCTATGTGTACCCCTTGTTCTCTGGGACAGGCTCCATAGAATAAGCAATACAGACCACAGTAAAGGTACTGCAGGTGGGCCGCAAGAGGTAACAATAAGTTTTTATTTACAATTTTGTAACTAGGTTTAAAATTTCCATGAAAGGTTTCTTAAAAATTATGTACATTTATAAGGTACCAGACATGATTTAAACAATGTAATAGTTTTCATTTATCTTAGTCTTGAGTTATGATTAAAGGGCTTGTGAAGATTTTCACATTTCAAATTGGTCCTTGTTAAGTTTGGGAATCGCTGATATAGACGATACTGTAGATGCTTGGTGAGGGACCCTTCATAGGGTCATCCATAATTTGTACACCAATCTATCAACTCAATATGGACAAAATGAACACTACATATTAAAAATTGCCTAAACCTGTTATATACTATATATGCAGCCTGGCCAAATGACGATATTTAAAATTTCAAAAGAGTCAAATTATTGGGCTGCATTGGAAAAAACAAGTAAGAAAATTTGAAGTTGCAAGTCTGAAACTGTGTTAGCAAGCCTTCAACACATTATCTAAAAAAATGGAAGGATAGTGCTGAACTGTCAACTTTGTAGAACAAATGTGGTCGGGAAAAAAAAGCATGAAAAGAGATCACTTTAATCCTTGGTAAGATTGCATGGTAAAATAAATTAACAGGAAAAACCATATCTATGTCTGATAGTGAAGGTAAGAGCATTTCCATATGCTCACAATGTGATGAGAATTTACAGGATTGGGACTAAACAGATGTGTGGCCATAAGAAAACAAATTGTTAGTGAGACTAATCATAAAAAAGGCTTGAGTTTGCTAAAGAGATTAGATTAGACTAATTAAACCTAATTAGCTGACTAGCTGAGACATAAGAGTTTGATAAGACAACATGAATTTACAACATAAATCAGCAAAAAACTAACTAGCTAACTTAGAAACCTAACTGGCTAGTTGAGACAAGACATGTTTTAGACTTAGTCACTCATTAATAGTGCCGCAAAAGACCTGGGGTCTATCCCAGGAGACTTAGGGCACGAGGCAGGATACACCCTGGACAGGGTGCCAATTCATCACGGGGCACACACACATGCTCATTCATACTCTACGGGCAATTTGGGAACACCAATTTCTGCATGTCTTTGAACTGTGGGTCGGAGTACCTGGAGGAAACCCACCAAGCACAGGGAGAACATGAAAACTCCATGCACACAGACTCCAAGAAGGGAATCAAACCCGGACCACAGAGGTGCAAGGCCACAGTGCTAACCACTACACCACCATGGCGACATTTAAACTGTACTGTCAAAATATTTAGTGTCACATACAGTACTATATACTGAGGAAACCTCCCTCTGTCTCTGCCTTTCTTTCTCTCTCTCATACAGGTAGCTTGTGAAAAGAGTTCAAAGCTACACAGCGGCTTTGCTGCACTGCATGACAATAACTTTTATTTATTATAAGTGATGTGCGTACTACGGGAAGAGGAGTGCAGTATGTACATTAGTACTGCAAATCCTCACAGCAGGCTAGGACACAGGGTTTATGAGTAATGAACAGAGCTGATGGATTGTTTCAGAGAAGGGATCTGTCCTCTGTAGATTGTTGTAAATTAGTGTGCGTGTGCGCCTGAGAATTATTGAGGTAGGATCTGTAGCAGCGGCGGTGCATGCTGTGTAGCTCCTTAACAGCCTCAGCAGGTATCCACTTCAAGAAACCCAGACCACTCCATGTGTCAAATATGTCAGTGGGGGTCTAAACCTCTGTCGCAACTGACTTTCTCTGCATGGTTGCCACCCCATCCAACACACACACCCACCCACCCACACACACACACACACACACACACACACACACACACACACACACACACACAGTAAAATAAAACAAAATACAGAAGTACAGTGTGTGTGTGTGTGTGTGTGTGTGTGTGTGTGTGTGTGTGTTTGTAGGTGTGTGTGCCAGCGTGCCAGCGTGCATGTGTGTGTGTGTGTTGGGATTGCAGCATTTTGAGCTCCTGCTTGTTTAAATTAATTATTAAACACCTCAAACATAACCAAACCTCTATAAAAAAAGCAACTGTGCACGTCTCTCTCTCTCTCGTTTCTGGGTCGTTGTGGTCTAAAGTGTGTGTGTGTGTGTGTGTGTGCGTGCGTGTGCGCGTGTATGTGTGTGTGTGTGGCAGATGGTTCACTCTGACTCTGTAACTTGTAATTCCATTAATCTCTTTTCTGAGCGCATCAGCAGATTTGGCACACATGCATTTAAACTTCCTTGAAAGTACAGTGTAAAGGGGTTTGTGTGTTTGTGTGTGTGTGTGTGTGCATACTTGTGCAGTATTTTAGTGATTTACATTATAGCATCCAGCTATACAGTATAGCATGTATAGTCAGTGAGTTCTTTCTGTGTATGAGTATTTAGCACTCTGATCCGGGTACAGTCGTCTCATTGTGTATACTGATTTATCCTGTATACAGGGTTGCAGGGGCCCTCAGGAAAATTAGGGCATGAGGCAAGGTACACCCTGGTCAGGGTGCTAATCCATCGCAGGACTGGGGGAGGAAACAGGAGTACCTGGAGGAAACCCACCAAGCATTGGGAGAACATGCAAACCTCAGGCACGAACACCTGGGGCGAGAATCGAACCCGGTACCTGGAGGTGCAAGGCGACAGCGCTAACCACTAAGCCACCATGCTTCACTGGGTACAGGCTAATAAATATATTAAATATTGTATAAATAATATTTATGTAGGATAATAGGCTTAGATGTCTCCCCTGTGTCACCATGCCAAGACAGTCTTTGTACCCTAACCACCATGATGAATAGGATCTGTACTCCTTTTCTAAACAGAAGACATGGATTTCTAGGGACTAAAGAACTGAAAGTTTCCAGTTTTACGTTTTGAATAGCTTAAAAAAGTCTTTAACCACCCCACTTTAATTCATATTGAATTAAATTAAACAATGTTGATTAAATTAAAGGCGGAACAGTGGTGTAGTGGTTAGCACTGTCGCCTTGCACCTCCAGGGTTCGGGTCCCGATTCCCGGCCAGGCTCGATTCCTGTCTCTGTGTACATGGAGGTTGCATGTTTTCTCCGTGCTTGGTGGGTTTCCTCTGGGTACTCCGGTTTCCTCCCACAGTCCAAAGACATGCAGATTAGGCTAATTGGAGTTCCCAAATTGTCCATAGTGTGTATGTGTGTGTGTGCCCAGCGATGGAATGGCACCCTGTCCAGGGTGAACCCTGCCTCATGCCCTAAGCCTTCTGGGATAGGCTTCAGGCCCCCTACGACCCTGAATACAGGATGAAGTGGTATAAATGATGAGTGATTAAATTGAAGCAATTTGAACACGTTTTACTGTGACAGGCTGCGAAGTGGCTAAAGATTTAATAATTAGCTGTTTATGTAACAGCTTCATCAACAGCCTCATTTCTCTTCTCGTCATTTACATCCACTCAGCATTCAGCATAACCAGTATAATAATCACAGACCTGATCATCTGCCATCATCTGCACATAATTTTCTCACTGGTTTATGTCTTAAGTTAGATGTTTTTTTGCTTGAATGATTCATAGGTCATTGTGTGGCTCAACATCAAAAACATTCCTCTGAAACTGCTCAGGCACAGAGACTGGACCTGAAAATAAGAGGCAAAAAAGTCCTGTAGCCTGGCAAAATATTCTTGAAGACACCATTAAAAATAGAAGACAGTCTGGCTCTTTGGAAGGAAAATATGAAGAAACAAGGGGTAGATTAAGACTTTTGCATGGTATTGTATTGGTGAAATGTTTAATTGTATTCATGCATCTTCAGTGAGCACTTTTAGCATATAGCAATAATTATATATTTAAATGTGAATTTATGTTACATGTGTAAATGCAGTATAAAAAAATGGCACAAAGATACACAATACACTGAACCTTGCTATGACACTTAAGGCATTTTCACATTGGGCCCTGGGATCCTTTCCGAAACGTTTGACCCCAAAGTCAATAAGTGAGAACACAATCGTTCCAGGCTTGGAAACAGTCCTCAAGTCCACCTGACGGATCAAATCAGATATGGAAGCCAATCTTACTGTACCTGAGCATGAAAGTAGCTCGGCATTTAGATCACATTTTTTTCCGAAATATTAGTGGAACCCTGATAACAGTGGATCCAGAGCCTATACTGGGACTACAGGCTGCAAGGTTGAAAAATATCAGTGTGACATTTATACCTAGGGGAAATGTAGCCTGGCCAATTTACCTAACCACAGATTTAGGCGAGATAGAAGGAGAAGCCAGACATTGACATGCATTGAACCTTCAAAAAGACCCAACCTACCATGGAGCTATTCACTCATCTGCTGCTTTTACTTATACCTCTCCCATTCAATCAGTCTCACTACAGAAGTTTATTCAGTGTTTCACTTTTTTTTTCTTTAATGGATTTTCCCCTAATTTTCTCCCCAATTAAGTCATGTCCAATTCCCATCTGCTCTCCCACATCCCAGGAAGGAGGAGGACTATCATGTGCTTCCTCTGAGCCACCAGACGCCACCAACCACACTTCCATGAGCTCACAGACAACTGTGATTGGCTGTAGAGCCATGGTTGATGTAAGAGTGCTGGAGTATTTGACATCCCTCTCCTCCAAAAGAGCTTGGCCAATCAACTCTCGCTACGCCCTCTCGGCTGCAGCAGCTTCATCCGGGATTTGAACTTGTGATCTCCAGATGAGAGGGTGAGCACGTTACTGCTGCACCACTCTGGGACATGTTTTGTTTTTTGTCAGCAAATTCTTGCAGTGTTGATGTAATTTTGATATTTGCCTTTTTTCGTGATGAGAATTCCCAGTTGCTTGACTGTTTTGTCATTAAATATTGATGTGGAAATGGTTCGACCATGCCTGCCAGAGTTTTGACCACTGATATGGGCTTGAACTTTATTGCTGGAAAAACTTCAATAAAGCCTTTTAATTGCATCCAACCCACCTCTGGCTGGCTGCCTGACTGACTTCACCAGCCATAGCTGTTGCATGTGTTTGCAGAAAACTGCATAATTTTAGACATAATCAAAATAAGTCTTAATGATGAAAACATCAACACTCACACACTCATCTTCTATACTGCTTTATCCTGTATTCAGGGTCGCAGGGACCTGGAGCCTATCCCAGGAATCTTAGGGCATGAGGCGGAATACACCCTGGACAGGGTGCCAATCTATCGCAGGGCACACATACACACACTCATTCACACACTATGGTCGATTTAGGAATGCCAATTAGCCTAACCTGCATATCTTTGGACTTTGGGAGGAAACCAGAGTACCTGGAGGAAAACCACCAAGCATGGGGAGAACATGCAAACCCCATGCACACAGAGACGGGAATCGAGCCTGGCTGGGAATCGAACCCGGACCCTCGAGGTGCAAGGCGACAGTGCTAACCACTACACCACCGTGCCACCTGGAAATGTGAACAAAATAAGAAATAAAATGTCTCATATCTGAAGATACAGAATTCCTTGGTATATTAGCTTTATCTTTGGGTCATCTGATAAAGAAAATCAGGCCTTTTACAATACTCAGAATGAGCAGCATGAGTCAGCCAAATCGGCCACAAAACTTTCCTCAGCTCACAAGAACCACAAAAGTACTACCTCCGGGGTTTTTTCTTATGACAGGACATAGAACTTGAAGAGTTCTGGATTTTGTTTTATGAATGAAACTGCTATTATATTCTCTGAGCACTTTGAAACGGATAGTGCGTGGGCGCATACTGCAATTTGGAAGCAGACCCCTGAGGTGCAGACCTCAATGATGAAAAACAATAAAGAGCCCAGAGTAAAATAGTAAAGATTATATTAAACAATAAAGGCCATATTGCCTTAGAAAATGCTGCAGAATTGACCAATTTGTAATTATGATTAAGATTCAGTTGCATTTGGAGTAATAGTAACTATACTGTAAATATCCATAATTATAATAATTATATATTTAAACCTGTGTAAATGCAGTATGAAAAATGGCACAAAGATACACAATACACTGAACCTTGCTATGACACTTAAATTTTTAAAAAATTAGCAAAAAAAACTGGCTGTATGCAGAAAAGATTCTGCCAAGAGCAACAGCAAAAGTCTGGCCTTTAAATTACATGCAGGAGGGGAGTTTTATGGTGGTTTTGTATCATTAAGGTGCAAAAGAACCAGAATCAATCTCTCTCACTCTTGATCTTTTACTCACTCGCTCACTCACTGAGTAGTTGTATGTGCTTGTTGCACCTAGACATTAAAGGTAGAGCACAAGCAGGCAGGCAGTTCTTGTGCATACAATGAAATACAATCCTGCCGGAGTCCCTAGATGAACGGATAGATGGATAAAGATTTTTTTTTTTCGCACTAACTAACCCAAACCAAGAGAAATTGAATAAACATAACTGTCACTGGCTTTCCAACCACTATTTGCAGTATTTACTAAAAGATTATTAGTGTGTTATTTATAGCGGTCAGCGACATACACAAATCCTGTAGCAAATATGTGAAAACCTCGCATCTCTGGTTATTTACAAGTTTTATACAAAGTAAACAACCAAGTCCAAAGGTGCAAAATGAAATCAACAAATTTCAACAACAGGGCCCTGAGAATGCAGTGCATTTAATAAAATTCACATAGTGCAAAAGGACATTTCAAAGACACTGACAAGGTTTGAATATAATACATCCAGAGAGGCTGTCCAAGCACTCCTATCTTCTGAGATGGAAACGTCTCGGGTTACTTTGCTGTAACCCTGTTCCCTGAAAAGGCGGGAACGAGATGCTGCGTGAAAACGCTATGG
>JAOTRS010145099.1:0-12293 GCA_028565755.1 Dinotopterus cunningtoni | reverse complement strand
TAGACCCCTCCATGATTTTTAAGTAAGAGAACTTGCAAAATCACAGGGTGATCAAATACTTATTGACCTCACTGTATATTGTAAAGATTGTGTTTGTGTAAGTATTCATATTCAGCTTTGTTACCCTGAAAATGAATGCTAAATTGTCTCCAGCTAGAAAAAAGCCAGCCAGCTACTATTAAAGATTCTTAGATTACGGTAGACTTATTTTATAGAAAAAAGTTAAGATTTAACCAACCACTGTGTCTACATTGTCTGGTCTAAAGTAAATGCTACCATATCTTGTGTAGTAGGGATTGTGAATGTGTTGTTTTATTTATTGTTGCCACACTAAACTCCGCCCTTCCTTACTTTTAAAGTGGAAATTTCAAGTTTAAAGAGGCGCTTTCTTTGGTTTTGCCTAGCCAGAATTTTGAAATTCCAATCTACGGTGGGTTTTCTGTAATCGAAGGTAGCAGTAGTTAGTAAGAGTTACCATCAGAACTAGAATAATTACTTATTACACCTCAGACTCCAAAATTCAGTTTCCAAATTAAGAGGGGGTTAGTCAAAGAAGCAACCAAGAAGTGACTAAGGCATGACAAAACTAAGAACGTCTTCTGCTTTAAAATTGAAGCTTTGAATGGTTGTACCTCTACTGTAATAGTGGTGTAGACTCCGTGGTAGAAGTAGAGATCGGAGGAGCTGTCGTTGGGCCGATGCGCTATCCTGAGATCGCAGTACCTTACACCGCAGTCCAACTGTTCCCGCACGCTGCACTCCTACAGTGAATAATGTAAAGGAGGGCTATTAATAATGCACATGACAACGATCAGGGACTGCACGAAGTAAACACATTACAGTGATGCTTCATAAATCAACAATGAGTGCACGAGGAATCAGCATTTTCACTGCTCTAAATATCGGGTGATTGGAAAACACTTAACACAAACTGGCTATAAAGAAATTCATGGATTTCTTAGGTCTTTTTGTGGAGAATGATTGCTGCACGGATGGAGTGTTTTCAGCGTCATGGTATTGTAGCACCGTTTTAATCGCCCTGTGTAATCGAGTGCAAACATTTGTACTAATCACTATTGAAAGAAAGAAATGTGGGTGTATTAGGAAGAACATACAGTATAAAGGGTGATGAGGAACAAATTATAGAAACAAACAAGACTAATCACAATTAGAAAGTGCGGGTGCAAATATTTTATGCACTGATATCATGATGTATTATCACTATAGCATTGGTAGCTCAGTGGAAGGGGTTGCAGAAGGAACGGGTCCAGTAGTTCCATTCCAAAGCACTGATGGAATGAGAGGGTTGGGCACACCGGCTTCACATCAAAAGAACAACAACAAAACGATCTATTATTAATATTATTTTATTAGCAAGGTTATATTGTAACACAGATTATCATTATATTGTGACACAGATTCACATTTCCGTTTCTTCATCAGGAAAAGAAAAGCGATTAAGCAGTTCCTGAATGCTTGGTTGCTTTCTGCAGAGCAGCAGAAGGCAATTTCTGCCCCGCTGTGTAGATTGATCCAGCGAGAGCCGGAGACTGTACACGAGCATGCTCCTGTTTAATAGGTTTCCTTTCAGTGCAGTAAAGTGTACACGCTGTCTCAAGAGTCTCCATACGCAAGGGAAATGAACTTTTTGTTTTTATGCAAAAATGTCTTCTTTTTTTGGCGTCTCCAAATGAACTCTTAGGAAAACCGAAGTATTGTGATTCTTATTTGAGCAAGGCAGGATAAAGATTGTAGCTGAGTAGTGTTTGTAAGGAGAAGCTGCTGATCCAGAGGAACAGGCATTGATCAAAAAACATGCCAACATCCTCCACTCTGGCCTCTGTAACTCAGTGTCAGTAATTTATACAAATCTTCTATCTCTTAGAAAAACATCTAGCTTTTTACTGAGACCAGGATCATAACTGTAACCCAAAGTCTGCTCCTTTAGCAATGGAGACAGCAGTTTTCTGCGGGGGGAAAAAACGGGAAGGGGACGACAGGTAACACCTTTAAGAAACGCCGAGTAGAAGTAATAACTCTGTTTACAAAGAAATGCTCACCATGTAGATGCTCTGTACATTTTGTGTTCATTTTGCCGTCAAAGCACACACAAGCGAATGAGATCCAATTGGGAGCAAATTCAATGTAATGCTTTTAAAGGCTTTTTTAATGCTGATTTACAGTTAAACTAAGAGTGAAAACCTACTGCATGCGTCAAAATGACGGAGACAGAGTGTTTCTTTGGTTCAAGCTGCTCGAGTTGCTCAGTCGGCTCTGTGTTTAGGTTCTCCTCCATGACGCAGACTGGACAAGGTGGAATCATGTGACTACACATGCGGTAATATGTTTTTAATGGGACAGTTTACAGGCCTTTTTCCTAATGGTGGATGAGAGTTACATCAGCGCTCAACTTAAGATAAAAAGATTCTACAATTAAGATAAGGCCAGAATATTTCTACGATACAAACACTGCTTAATCCAAAAAAAAAAAAAAAACACAACCACACAAAAACAGTGAGTTCCAGGCAAGCAATTTGATTGGTAGAGAGACATTGTAGTGTATATGGACAGGTGACAAATTAAAGGGAAAAAAGAAAGCAAGTGTTTGTGTTATTAAGCTACTGGGGCACCATGAACACCACCAGAACATCTTTAATGCACCTTGGCCTTGATTCCACACATCTCTCGTCTCGAGCTGCCCTTTGGACGAGTTTAAAGAATACAGTATGATGTTCTAAGAAACAAAAATACTTATTACTGAAAATACTTACTACAAAAAAAATAAACTGAAAATAAACTAAAAAACTGTAGGATTAGTAGAGTGAAATGTTAAAGCGCTGTTAACTTTTTATTTTTTTTGGAAGAGCGATGTTTATTTGACTCAGTACTGTTTTAGATGTTTCAGTGTAGAATTCATACCACGGAGCTTTAAAGCTGTTCTGGAGGATCATCATTAGACCTTTTTGAAATTTCCTGTCTCACCTGTTTGTGTCTATTTCAGGTGTTCTTGCACAAGAAGTGTACGTTTTGTTGAAAAATAAAATGTCACAAATTCATGAAATATAAATATATATATATTAATAAAAAATAGCATTACAGCATAGTTTCGAACAGAGATCGGATTAAAGGTGAGAACTGTGTACGCAAGCTTGTGGAAAGAGTTCAGCCATATTTTCATAACACTATTGATGATATCCGACACTTTCTCATATGATACTGTAACGCAAAAACTAAATTCTCGCCGTTATTTTTTTTTTCTGAAATAAAACTGCACTGGGAGATTTTCTTCTATTTACAAAATATATATTTTAATAGCTAGTGACACACACAGGGACAAAAATCATCAGACACCAGTGTAAAGGCAAAACACCCTGAGAACGCACGAGGTAGAAAGCATCAGAGGAACCGGGCGTAAAAAGGGAAGTTCCTGATACGAGGATTATAAGTAATGACTCCTACACAAGCGTACACTATAGAGACAAACAATGCTGAGGTGTGTACAGGATGTTCACTATAATTATGGGTTTTGTTCAGGAGAGGAAGTGCAAATATTTACCTGTGTAACCGCCCACTTGTAAACGAACGGCCGTATGAGGGGCTTCATGTACTTGTCTAGCTTCTGGAGCATATCGGGCTGCTTGAGGTCAATGGGAGAGCGGTTATTCGTGTCCAAACAGTAAGTGATAGTATTATGACTTCCTGTAGGGAGGGGAAGATAAAACAAAGTGTATGAGGATGATGATGATGAAGATGATGTCAGAAGAATGGAATGCATTAAAGTCATCCTGGAGGTGCTGGATTAACATCAGCCTTGCCTGTGACTACAGAGTGCTGCTGACTGCGCAGATAAACACGCAACCTGACACCCAGTGCCTGTGCCACCACCCAAAACCAGAAATGCATATACAGAGGTTATTGGTTTAAGGATATTAGTTATGATGTAGTTATAATGCAGTTTAAATGAGCACGCTGGAAATCTCTCAATATATCAGTAGATTAGACAGCAAATGCCTGGAGTACCTGGAATGGTCAGATTCCATAGAGGGATGTCCCAGAGTCCAGGCGGCAGACCAGACATCCAGGTGTCCATAGACAGACCTCTGAGAGACACCGGCCTTCCCTCTGATGACATCTTGAGTTTAATAATGCTACAGTATGATTGAAATTTGCAAAAATGATGTGAGCTTTAAAGCAGCCAGGACAACCCAAAAAGGTCTATTTTATTCACATGAAAATGAAGGTATTCAAATGGACAGGGAGGGGACAAAAAAGAGAGTCCTGGACTGGATGTAACCCTGGAAACAGCCCTTGTCTCTCTCTCTCTCTGTGTTAATGTCCTAATGCATTTTGGAGTAATCCTGGGGTCTCATCAGGAAACACATAAACACCTGCACGGCCCAAGTCACCCTGCTTCATCTGGACTTGATGCTGAAACACTCCGGAGAGGTGGAAACAGGCGCCGGTGTATCCATGAGCGGTGTCGGGTTCACAGGGTTTCACATGCAAATGGTCCGAGCTTGGAACAGTCCGGAAGACGCAGGCGCGCGCGCGCGCTCCAGCGCGAAAGCCCGCGTGTTGTCATGGTTACAAATTAATCATCGTTAATGATGAGCCTAATGATAATGATACTACTACTACTAATAATAATAAAATCCGACACCGTCTTCTCAAACACCTTGATAGAGAAATGAGCTGGTGTCGCTGTGTGTGTGTGTGTGTGTGTGTGAGTGTGAACCGGCTGGTGGAGTTGGGCGGAGTTTAATCCTCCATGAGCTGTGTCCCTCTAGCGGCCAGTCCTGTAACTACAGTCAGATCCATAACACGGCGGGATTAAAGTGTTCAGTCTGACTCTTGTTGTGTATCAGGAGTCTGGAGGCTGATCACTGAGACTGTACTCACACACTCCTGCAGTACCTGCTGGACTTTTCCCCTTAAACACCTGAATACACCTCACCTCCTGCCTCCATTACTGCTGACAAAACCATTAAACCCATTAGACATGGCCTGCTATCCCACTACTATAAGGACAGTTACTGTTTTTAGTCTGATGCTAATATTATTTTCTACTTGTGTAATATGGCTCCAGTGGGGTTGAGTGTAGAAATACAGGTGGGTAATTCTACAAAATGGGTGGAAAGTGCTGTCTTTTAGTTTCACTGATGCCAAAATAATTAAAATTAATATTAATAAACTCATTACTTGTATATGTTTGGAAAATGCAGTATGTACAGCCGTGGCCAAAAGTTTTGAGAATGACACCAATATTACTCTTATTGAACTCTTATTGTACTGTTCCGTTTTGCACCATATCAGCCTTCTGTGATGTTAACTGTCCCTTTTTCTTACCTCTGTTGTTCTTTAAGTCTGTGTTATTTAAGTTTTTTTTTAAGTGTTATTTGTAACGAGGATTGAGAGTAACGTAATTTCGATTCTCTATATGTATGCACTGTACATGTAGCAGAATTGACAATAAAGTTGACTTTGACTTTAATATTAAGTTTCACAATGTCTGCTGCTTCAGTGTTATTAGATCTTTGTGTCAGGTGTTATTCTGGTCTACTGAAGTATAATTACAATAATGTAAAGTGTTAAAGGCTTTTATTGACCATTACATTAACGTTATGCAAAGACTCAGTGTTTGCAGACCCTTTTTTCCAAGACTTCTGCAATTCACCCTGGCACACTTCTGGGCCACACCCGGACTGATGGCGCAGCCTATTCCTAAATAATCGATGCTTGGAGTTTGTCAGAATTTGTGGGTTTCTGTTTGTCCGCTCGCCTTTTGAGGATTGACCATAAGATGGGATTACTGTCTGAGGAGTTTCCTGGACATGGACCCAAGATTTCAATGTTTTGTTGCCCGCGCCACTTAGTTATTACTTTTGCCTTATGGTGAGGAGCTCCATCATGCTGAAAAAGGCATTGTTCATTACTAAACTGTTCTTGGATGGTTGGGAGTTGCTCTCGGAGGATGTTTTTGTACCGTTCTTTATTCATGGCTGTGTTCTTAGGCAAAACTGTGAGTGAGCCCACTTCATTGGCTGAGACGTGACCTCGCACATGAATGGTCCCAGTTTTACTGCTGGCATGACACAGGACTGACAAAGGATGTTACCCAGAAGTTAATTGACAGCATGCAAGAAAATTAAATGCTTGTAATTCTACTTCAGTAGACCAGAGTAACATCTGACAAAAAGATCTAAAAACACTGAAGCAGCAGACTTTGTGAAAATTAATATTTGTGTCATTCTCAAAACTTTTGGCCACAACTGTGCCTCTCCTACTTCCTCCAAAAATCATTAAATCCCTTTAGACATGTCTTGCTATAGTGCTAGTGCGAGAATAGTGACTATTTTTAGTCTGATGCTGTTCTTATTTCTTACTTATGTAAGATGGCTCCATAGATATACAGGTACCATCTACTTTACTTTTCCTGGTTGCTGATGAACACATAAATCCATCAATCTATTAATTCTTCATTCTGCTTATCCGTTATAGTGTCTTAAGGGGACATATACAGTGCCTTGCAAAAGTATTCATACCCCTTGAACGTGTCCAACTTTTTTTGTCACATCATAGCCACATATGTAAATGTATTTTATTGGGATTTTATGTGATAGACCAAAACAAAGTGCCACATAATTGTGAAGTGAAAAGCTTCATAAATACAGCTGTTCTGTGAAGCCCTGAGAGGTTCACAGAACAGAGAACATTAGTGAACAAACAGCATCAGGAAGCCCAAGGAACACACCACCTTGTGCCCTGAGTCCCCTGGGATACCCTCCAGGCTTTGCATGACCCTGTACTGTATAAGCGCTACAGAGAATGTGTGAGTGAGTGAGTGAGTAAGTGAGTCATCTTTATCAGTCTGGTTACTAAAGCCCTTTTAACCAGGACTAATATTAAGAAGAGTAATCAGTGGTGTTGATTTATTTTACACAGTCTTAGTAGGTTTTACTTTAAAAGATGCATGTAGTATAGCTTTAATTCACCTTTAAAGTAGCACTTAAGTCCTTAATGTCCAATATGTTTCATGAATTATTTTTAAAGGTGTAATTTTCAGGTATTTGTAGAAATGATGTGTCCTTAATAGTACCACCCTAACAATAAAACAAAACCTGTTTATCATTATTACAGACACTTTATTTAACAGTGACCTTAATGAAAACAGACGTTTGATAAAAATCATTACACCAATGCACATCACTGTTAGGGATTTTGCTAACTGATTGTAGTGATGTAAACTCTGTCGATTTAAGGTCTCAAATGCTTTTTTTTCCAGGTAAGTTCATACTTCCATCCATCTATCCATCCATTTATTCATCTAGGAACCTCCAGTCCAACTAGGGACCATGGAGACCATTGGCCGATTACCACTGTATTTATTCCCACTTATCAAATATTTTTATGACACTACAGGCATTTTGGGAACGCCAATTAGTCTAATCTACATGACTTTGGACTGTGGGAGGAAACCAGAGTACCCGAAGGAAACCCACCAAGCATGGGAGAACACGCAAACTCCATGCACTCCCATGAGAATCGAACCCGGATCCTGGAGGTGTGACGCAATTATATTTACAGGACCTTAATTTTTATTCCCCATACAGTCAAACACCTGGGTTGCCAAATCTGTTAAACAAAACTAGTTCAACATCATGACTATTAACAGCAATGAAGCAGACCTTCCTAAAACAGCGGAAGAAATTATATTATTACATCATATTCATACAGTAATATTACAGTCAAGGAAGAGACTGAGGTGTGTTTGGTATAGGACTGTGGTTTCATTTTCGGATTTTATTTTATTTTCATGTGAATGGTTCTTTTTTTAGATTATGCTACAAAGTTCTCTCGTGTTGTTTTGTGTTGACCAGAACGTCCATTTTTATCCATGGTTACAAAACAGCTCCAACTGTCCCTCCAATGACCTCACTGATTTGCCTGTCCTGGTGCTGCTCACTTTCACTCTCTCACTTTCTCTCTTTGTCCTGCTTTACTTAACAAAACCTTTTCAGTCACATATAGATAAAAGGGAAAACACCACACCACATTTTCTGTAGTGTTCCTATACTGTACACACATACACACAAACACACACTTTAAAAGGATCTAATGTATGGTGTGGCTCTAGGTTCATTCATCTGTTAACAGTAAAGATGGATAATGGCTTGCTAAATACATAACATACCGTACATAGTATTGCAGTCAGGCTCTATTTTTAAAAAATAGGTGTAATTATTGTTTTGAAGAATGGAATTACAAGATACTGGGTTGTACATTATTGGGCATACAAAGGTCAACTTTACATAATCCATAGGGTTCGTCCAAACCAGATAGACTAGACTACAGATAGACTAAACTACTACTCAACTATATATACTTATACTGATTAACCTTTTACTTGCTGAGTATTATAAAAGCAAAACAAAAAAAGGCACAAACATGAGAAAAACCACAAAGAAAAAGAGACCAGAAAAAATATCATCAATAATCGTTGATTGATCAATTTCCTACATAATGCATTCAGTTTTCCAGTACTGAAAAAGGCCATTAAAGGAGTTCCTGGGAGGCCAGCATTTTAGAACCAAAGCAGGCCAAATTCAGTCATTGTTTTCTCATTTATGGTCTAAGTTAGGAGTCTTATCTAGTTTTGTTATTTTATGTTATATGTAGCAAATTGGTCCTGGAACGATGTTGTTTCGTTTCACTGGATACTAAAGTGTATATGGTTGAAATGAGAATAAAAGCCTACTTTACTTGACTTAATTGACTGGACCAATAATTTGCTTAGTCGATCTAAAGTCGTGTAGACCGTTAGCTGGCAACAAATCGTTCGCTGTGGCCACCCCTAAGGAAAGAACAGGTGTATAATTATTCCTGCTTAGGTTCCTCAGTAGTTGTTCTCATTGTCATGAGTTAAGTACTTCATGGCTTCACATAAAAATATCCATCCTTCCACCACAGCAGCTCTTTACTTGTGCTGAACTCTGACTGCACACTTGGTACCTCCACAGGTAGGAGTAGGTATAGGTGTACATCTGCTAGATAAAGTGATTATCTGTTTACAATGCATAAAATCAGGAAAGTCAAGCCTGTCAGCTAATGGTCACATTTACCAATAAGGATTTTCACAAATACAATAGTTTCTAGAGTTTTTCACAAAATGCTATGAAAAACATCCAAGGAAAAGTCAATCATATCCATTCATTCTCTATAACCATGGTGTGCAGAAAAGCATTTCAAAACACACATGCGGTGCATGGACTACAAGAGCACAAGACCACACCAGCTTCTACTCCTGTCAGCCAGAAACAGGAACCCCAAGTTACACTGGGCTCAGGATGACCCAAAGTGCTGAGGGTAAGGCTCAAAAAACATTGCCTGGTCTCTGCGTTGGTTTAGATCACTGCATGAATACCAATGTCTTGAGACTTAGAGATATAATCATATCATACCATCATTACAGTGCGATAACCGTCATGGTCTGGAATAACCACAGCAGATCTATTCCAGTTATTTAAAACCACATTACACCCTCATACTGCTATCGTGAGAAATACTTTCCATTTGGATGCAATAAATCTGCAGCATTTCTCAATTCAGCGTTTCCCATTCAAACAAAAACACGCCACACACACTGCAGACTCGACGCCTATTAAACCCTCTCGGTAATGCCAGGTTCCTGCTCTGTGACCACTAAAAGAGTCTTATCGACTTGCTCAGGCTGAACTAAGCAAACAGTCGCCTCAAAGTCAGCTCACTCTTAAAAATAATCAATATGCCCGAAGCAGCACTAATTTTGCTGCCATTGAAAAAAAAAAGTGAGATGACCAAATTCAGCAGCGTGTGTTAGTCCTTCCTGAGTCCCTGATTGCACTCTGCACAAAATATACATTTACCTTATACATGTGATCATACCTAACTGTTATCTCTCTCTGTCGAGCTACACATGAAGCTTCTGAGCTCCCAGTGATCCAGACCCCCTCTGCCCTTTTTCCTTGCCACCATCACTCTCAGCTTGCTCTTCAGGGACTATCTGATCATTTTGATTTATATATATACACTATATGGACAAAAATATTTTGTCAAACCAATGACATTGTTTCCAAATCCATACTATTCAATATGGAGTCGGTCGCCCTTTTGCAGCTAAAACAGCTTCCACTCTTCTTGGGAGGCCGTCCACAAGATTTCGTAGTGTTTCTGTGGGAATTCGTGCCCATTCATTCTGTGGAGCATTTATGAGGTCAGGCACTGATGTTGGATGAGAAGGCCCGGCTCACAATCTCCGTTCCAGTTCATCCCAAAGGTGCTCGATGGGGTTGAGGTCAAGGCTCTGTGTTCAGCCCGCTCAAGTTCTTCCACACTGAACTCATCAAACCATGTCTTTATAGTCGCTTTGTGCACTGGGGCGGAGTCATGTTGGAATAGAAAAGGGCTTTAAACAAACTGTTGGAAGCAGAGCATTGTCCCAGATGTCTTGGTATGCTGAAGCATTAAGATTGTCCATCACTGGGGATAAGGGACCTGATTGATTGGAACACCTGAATTCAATAACTAACAGGTTTGCCCAAATACTTTTGTCCATAATGTTGCATTTTTTTTAATCACACATAAATTGATACTCATTTCCATAATTTTGTTTTGATTCTGTAAGGTTGCTTTGCGACAATGACCAAGTGCTATATAAATAAAACTGAATTGAATAAGCAACGGTGCAGTGTATAGACTGGCTCAGGAAAGAGAATCGGTTGGTGACATGTCCAAAAATTTAAACATGAGTGCTAAGTACAATGAGTTTTGTTACAAAACCTTGGAACTAAACCTTTTTTTTCTCTTAGATATACAATATATTTATACAAATAATGAAGACTCATGAATAAATCATATCTAACAATCTCTACTGCTAGGGGTGTAAAAAAAAAAAAAAAAAAAAATTTTCTTGACAGAAGAGTTTCCATTTCAAAGTTTATTGCAGGAGGCTCCAGGGTTTTTTTTTTTTAAAGGTCTATTTCAATATATAGCATCAGGTAAGAAATAAAGAAACAGGACAGTAACTCATGTCCGAACGTGACACAGGGTTCATGCACACTGTTACAGTCTTCTCTATTTCCTGCAGTAACACACAGTACACAATGCTGATTCGGTGGGTTTCCTGGAAAAACAAAAAGTAGAAAAAAAAAAATCTCATTCAAGCTAAAGAGAAGCTAAAAGACGGCTCACGTCACACAGAACAGAGTGAATCTGGACATGCTGTGATTCATTATTTAACTGAGGGATTACACGTTTCTGTTCTACTGCAGGGTAGACAAAAAGGGAAAGTATATGATTATTATTGTGGGTTTCCAAATCCCACAGACAGGATGTGCTAGTCTCTGAGCTCATGGGGGTCGTTCTTCTATTTATGAGCAAAATTAGGCAAATTTATTAAAAGCAGGGTGTTGTGTAGCACGTGTGCAGCACGTGTGCAGCACGTGTCCAAACAGTACTTAAAGGGCCGCATGTTGTTCATGGCAGTGGAAATCTGATGCTTTTGTGCAGTGCATGATGGGTACACAATGGTGAAACAGATCTGAACCTTTTGTAAATGAGAAAAGGGCTTCAGAGAAACAAGAAAAACAATGTATAAAAAGAAATCTATGTAAACACCCAGCAGTAGTGAGCAATGAGAGTGGTGATGGGATCGGTGGTTCTTTTTGGTGAGGCAGTGAATCATTCCAAGCTCGCCGATAGGAGTCGACTCCACCGGTTCACAAATGACTCCGCTTTATATAAAACTAGACATCTAGGGCAGTTTTATACAATTTATAAAGGCATAAAATGTGCAAGTTTTTTTTTTTTGAGTCACTGAAACATTTGGATTAGCTCACCAATAAGAGTCGACTCTTTCAGCTCACAAATGGCTCACTTGTGTGAGTGATTGTTTTTTTTTTTTTTTATTATTGATTTTATTTAACATGAAATATGGGACAAGTCTCGGGATAAGAACTCTAGTTCTGGTTTATAAGTCAGTGAATCGCTTGGCTCTAGTTTATGAAGAAGAGAAATACTGTACATTTAATGAAATACCTAAATAAAATTTAATGAAATGTACCTCGGCATACGACTATAATCTTAAGGTAACACATGAAAAATAGACATCAAACCTCACTTAACCTACAGTCGTGGCCAAAAGTTTTGAGAATTACATAAATATTGGAAATTGGAAAAGTTGTTGCTTAAGTTTTTATAATAGCAATTTGCATATACTCCAGAATGTTATGAAGAGTGATCAGATGAATTGCATAGTC
>JAOTRS010144985.1:0-12303 GCA_028565755.1 Dinotopterus cunningtoni | reverse complement strand
GAAGTAGGCGTGGCGGATCGTAAGACACTAGCAGTTCGCTCAGATACTGCGGTGCGAGACCATTTAATGCTTTATATGTCAAGAGTAGTATTTTAAAATCAATGCGAAATTTCACAGGGAGCCAATGCAGTGAAGATAAGATGGGGGTGATGTGCTCATATCTTCTGGTTCTAGTGAGGACTCTCGCTGCTGCATTCTGGAACTTCCAACTTTATGGAAGCTTCGGCAAGATAAATAAATGGGAAGACTTGGAAAAGTGCTCCACTACAGTTAGGATGCAGATGTTGCATTCACAGTTGGGGAGGCCAATGTATGACCAAGGCTGATGAGGAACTAGGAGTGGTCTCAGAAAACCAGCAGGGAGTTTATTACTTGACTTGTTTGTGCAGGGATCACAGGCTGCCATAGACCCCAGAACATCATCTTTCATGTAGGACAATCAGAATTGTTGCTGGAGGAGGGATAGGGTGTGGTCACCCCCTGGATGATAGGCCACCATAGATTGATATATCTCTATTCTTATCTATCCTTATATCTTCAAGATTCAAGATTATCTCTATTCTTATCTATTCTTATATCTTCAAGATTCAAGATAAAGAACTTTATTAATCCCAGAGAAAAATAGCTTATTCTTGGTTACAGTTGCTCACAGTTGTTATCAAGTAGAAAGAAAAAAGTAATAAATAACTAAAAAAAAAGAATACTTTAAGTGAATACAGTAAGTAAAACAGTAAGTACCATATTGCATATTGCTTAGAGTCCTATAACCGTACCGTATTGCACACTAAACTTTTGAAAACTTTAAATGAATACACTAAATATGCCATTATGACATTATTGCTCACTAAATATGACCTAAGAGCATTTGTAAATATTGCACAGTAATCTAAGATATGTATGTAATATTGTTTTATTATATGTAATATTGTTTTACATATTTTATGTGTCCACCTCTACCACAAACTGAAGGGAAGAGTCTGGAATGGTTGGAATGATTAGAATGGTTAAGCTTCAGCCTGTTTGTTCCAGAGAAAAGGGACTTAGTTTAGGATAGTGCTGTGAGAAGAGCTGCGACTGAACTGTAAACTTTTCGCAGGTTTAGCATGGTGAAAACACATAAAAGAGCCTGAAGGCCGTGGGCATGAGGGGAAAAGGATAGCAATTCTTAATTGTGATTTTGTTTAGACCACAATAGTCAATGCAAGGGTGTAGAGACTTCTTCTTCTTCTCTGTAAAAAAGATGCCGGCTCTCGCTGGGGAACAGGAGGGTTGGATGATTCCAGCAGTTAGTAAGTCAGTGATGTATTGGTTCATCACTTCTCTCTCTGGTGAAAAGAGAGAGAGTACAAGCATCCCTTCGCGGGGTTGTCTTTGGAAGGATGTCGATAGCACAATCATTTAATTAAATTTTATTTGTATAGCCCTTTTAACAATGGTCATTGTTGCAAAGCAGCTTTACAGAATCAAAAGAAAATTATGGAAATAAGAATGAAGTGCGTGAGCGGATATGTACCAATCAAAAGGATTAGATTGTCCCTGATGAGCAAGCTGAGGGTGATGCTTGCAAGGAAAAACTTCCTATGGCAGTTGAATGAAATCTTGAGAGGAACCAGACTCAACCCATCCTCATTTGGGTAATAACAAGCATAAGGTCTGTGCTATGACGAGGAGGGGCATGTTACTGAACACCTGCCTGTCAGAGTACTCCAATAGAATGTCAGAGAGGTCAGAAAAATTCTCTTTGATGGCAGGGTGTGAGGAGTGGGCGATGGCTGTTTGGAGGCATGAAGACAGGCAGGTGGGGCTCCAGTTAAGGATTGTGTTCTTTGTCCAGTCTTTGTGAGGGATATGTCTGATTAGCCAAGGAAAACCAAGCGTGACAGGGTGGTTGGAAGGAGGGTGCCTGATTTGGAGCCTTTTGAAGAAGATTGTTTTGACATGGGAGGCGTACGGTGAGTGATGTGTGGTAGGGAACTACCTTGAGGGCATGGACTCCAGAGGCTGTGGAGGATTGTTCAGGTTCTTGGCAGAGGCAGCACAGGTTTTGATCATCTCCTGTAGAGCAGAAGGAGGAAACGTGGAAGATCAAAGATCCATAAATTCAGGCTGTGTGCTGTAATAACGTGCATTTAAATTTTCAAACAGAAACACAGAAGATCAAAAGTTCATTTTGAGGTGCAAGCTGTATCTGGCACACGGAATGAAACTTGTTGCAAACAGAAATGTTTGAAAGATTAAGGAATCATAAATCCAGGTACACTCAGTTTAGCATTTAACCGAACATTTAGACCCATAATTGAGACACGAGGGCTGAATCCATGCAACTTAGATAAAACCAAGCCCAAGAAAAAACCAGGAGTAAAATGTGGAAGGATTGACAACAAACCTGCTTGATAGTGTCTTGATGGTATTTCTAGGCTAGGGCATGACAGTTCTGACTGACTGAAGCAACCCCAGATCATAAGACTGCCTCCAGAGTTTTGTGAAGTGGGTAATATTCACGATAGGTGCATTGCTTGATGTGCTTCCCTACTTCTTCTGTGTCTGAATCAAATGATGTATTAAAAGCTGATAGGAATTGTTTTGTGCATGGTTTCTTGATAAAGAGGCACAATTGTCAAGTCAGAGTGACTTAGAGAGAAGTCAGGTGATTGTAACACTGGCTCTGGTGCCTCTTTTTATTAAGGTCAGTTAGCAGGCTAGTGACCACCTATGACATAAATGTTGTGCCCTGATTAGTCATAATCTTTTTCAGGATTCCAAGTCAGGAGATGGTGTAGAAAAGCACTTCTGCAACACTGCGTGCAGAACTGTTGCGGAGAGGCACTGCTTCTGGGCATCATGTTGTGTAGTCCACTCTCACTAAAAGCCATGCCATTATGCAGATTTATCTACTGACCCAATGAGATCCATACCAATTTATTTGAAGGGGATCTCGATTAGTAGTAAGGGGCACTAAGGAGCTTTTACAGTGGGCAGCAGTTTTAATAGCAAACATTAGCAACAAGAAGCATAAAACCGGATCATATCCCGGCAAATGACCAGCCAAAAGAAATAAGTCATGAGACAGTTAAGTGTTTTAATCACTCTTAAATGTCCTACAATTGGATTATAATAAGCCACTTGGAATAACATTTCCACATGTGTGCACATAAAGCATCTTTTATTTTGTGTTTGTATGTGTGTAGGACGACTTTCACACACACATACACACCCACACACCTGTTTACCGTATAGAGACTCACCCACACGCTTGTGTGAGGGTGAGTCTCTATTCGATAAACTGTTGTGAGTGTGAAAGTCGCCCTACACAGCGAAATTCAATTTAATATACAAGCCCACTTCCAGAACGAATTATGCACGCAATCCAAGGTTCCACTGTATATAATATTATACAATAATATATTAAATAACATCTAAATGTTAATATAATAATAATAATAATAATTTTCCTCATGGAAAATGAGCTGTACTCATCAATAAACTGTTAGTTTTGTAGTCTATTTAGAGATTGTTTTGGTGATCCTGTCCCGAAATAAATGTTACAAAATGAATAATAGTTTGCCTGTTGTTAGTCCTTTCCCCATTGTCATGACAACATTAACAGAAAAGCAAGACAGGCATATTCTGTCAGTGTACATCATGTCCCCTATGTGGTAAGGATGTCACAAATATGCAAAGAAAAAGAGTTGAATGTACACTACCGCTGAAATGTTTGGGATCACATGCAAATTTCTTTATTTTTGTTTAGTGATTTATTTTGTACATTCTACAACAATACTGGAGATTTCAAAACTATGAAATAACAGATATGAAAATAAGAAAATTATGTAACAACAGCAACAACAACAGTCAGTTGTTATTTTAGGACACAGAGGTTAGCCTTTCTGGAATTGTTCTTGCAAGAACAGCATTGTCAAGTGCTTTTACAAAACCTATCAAGCACCATGATGAAATTGGCTCTCAGGAAGGCAAGAATAAAACTTACCTCTGCTGCAGAGGAGAAGTTCATTTAGAGTTACCAGCTTTAAAAAAAATCACCAATTAACAGTACCTCGAAATAGAGCCGTTATAAAGGCTTTACAGATGATGAGTAGCAGATACACTCAACATTAACTGTTCAAAGATTATTGCATATTCAGCATTGCTTTACAATAAATAAAGAAATAAAAAATCAGGAACGACCATGGAGTTAGAAAGTGATCCCAAACTTTTGGGGATTTTAGTGTATTTTATCTCAGACTGCATTAAACATGGTGACACAATGGTTTAGTGGTTAGCACTATGGCCGTGCACCTCCAGGGTCCAGGTTCGATTCCCACCTCAAGTCTGTGTACAAGGAGTTCAGGTACATGGAGTTCATGTTCGCCCTGTGCTTGCTAGGTTTCCTCTGGGTGCTCCAGTTTCCTCCCACAATCCAAAGACATGCAGATTAGTGCATGTCTGTAGTGTGTGAGTGAGCATGTGTGTATGTACGGGGATGGATTGGCACCTCGTCCAGGGCGTACCACCATGTGCTCCTGGGATATGCTCCAGGCCCCTCACAACCCTGTATACAAGTACAAGATAAAGCTGTATCGACTATAAGTGAGTGAGTGCATTAAACATGAATGTATGTTGCCTGAAAGTTATAGGCATGTTTAATAAAAGTAATTTGCTTATCACCAGTTGTTCAGGACCTTTGATCTTGAATAGAAATCAGATCCGACCTTTGAATATTAAGTTTGAGCACGACGTTCAAAATGTCTTTGTCCAGAAATTGGAAGGGTGTCAAAAACCTTTTAATCCAAACAGCCCAGCAAAATCTGTGAACGTTGATCTAAGTCTCTTTGTCCAAAAATCTAAAGTGTGTCAAAACGTTTAATCCGCAGACAGGCAAGTTCTGTTAACGATCATCAAAGTCTCTTTATCCAGAATCAGAAACGTGTTGAAGACCTTAAATCCAAAACACAGTACATCAAACAAATCCATGAAGCACAACTCTCTTTGTCCATATATCAGTGGCCAGAAGTCTTGACAAACACTAGGCAAGAAAATGTCACAAGTCAAGAAATTATTCCAGCAAGGAAGAGACAGATTCATCTTTTTAAAGCTGAAGTGAAAACAGTCGTGTGGGAAAGGCAGTGCGAGAAATTCATAGGGAGAAAAAAAGAAAATATGGAAGGTAAATAGGCTGGAGCTAGGACAGGCGATGTTACAAACTGGTTCAGACTGTGACACCACATTTCATAATGTTTTATTCCAGTGAAATGTATTGCAGATGTTGACTGTACATGAATGCTGGGGTAACAGCCGTAACAATAAGAGACTGGAATTTTTATACATTTTTTCTTCATTCATTTAAATAGCCACTATCAAATGTTTTGATATGCCACAATATAATTCTTTTTTAAAATAATAAAGTAGTAGTATACCTTTTTAAATAAAGAACTGGGCTGCCTAATTTTATTTTCTAGAAAACCGAATGTAAATTTACAAATTCTTCATGGGTGCCTGATGTCAGCCTGTGATGACATGACTGGAAGCTTGATCGAGACAAACAAATGAGATGGCAGTAGTAGATGTTTGCTTCTGAAAGATTCTATGTGAAAACACTGATGATGAAAGTTAAATATCAATTTGAGCCATAATATCTTGGAACAAGAGGTAAACTCCAGTATTAGCTCTGGGCAACAAAATGCAGATGACCAAGTTGCGCTTGTAATACAGAATTGGAAGGGTTGATATTAATGTTAGATTTCTTTTAATAAAGTGAATTTGGAGCTTGCAGAGAGCCAATGACAAGCAGCAAAGATCTACAGTATGTGTACAGCTCACGCTGTCTTCAAAATGGGCACTATACACTATACATGTAGTTCTGGGGTTTGCAAAACACATTTTCTTAGTGAGCAACAAATTAAAACTACAGAAACATCTTTACACATACATCACTTCTGTGATGACTCACTTTGGATTTTTCATTTAAATCATAATCTGTATATAAGAATGTTTACTACTTCTAATAATAAAATAAGAAAGCTGTTGTGAAAAGTGATAGATACATATGTGCAGGATGCTACAGGGTGAGTACCGGCGACTGAAGTGGAAGCATGAGGAGGCTGCAGCAGCCACACCACAGCTTGTGGAGGGCATCTCAGGCTTGGGCTTGTCACTTGGACAGCAGGATGAGGAACTCCTGGCAGAGGCTCGAGTACTAAGGCAACATAAGAGTCGTCTTGAGACACGCATGCAGATATTGGAAGACCACAACAAGCAATTGGAGTCACAGCTCCATAGGCTCAGGGAGCTACTGCTACAGGTGAGGATGAGCATCTAATAACTAATTTTGTCCACATTTGCTGTATAAAGACTTGTGTTTATAAATGCCATTATTGGAAAAGGAAAAGAAATGAAAGACTTAATTTTTAGTGAGAGAGAGGCAATATGGACTTTTAATGTGTTGGGTTATATGAAGGGAGAAAAAGAGAGCTGATAACGAGAGCTAATGAAAAAGTGGTTGAAGATGATTAAGGGAGCAGTGTTAAGGGAACGTTACTTTTTAAAGTAACTAATTACTTTTAAAGACAGTAATTTTGTAATGAAATCAGTTACATTACAGCGTTACTTTCTGATAAAAGTAACTAGTTAGAGTACTTTTTCCATTGCAGAAAATTAAAACTCCTTTGCATGTTATTTAAGTCAAGACCTTTATAATTAGTCTACCATCATGTCCCATAATCTGTTAACCACTAATACCCCTATCTCACCTACGCGGTTTCACGCGGTGGCCGTAATTTCGGTTCATCATGATTCACCGCGAGTTTTGACGCTATGATTAGGTTTCCATCTTTTCGCGTGTCAGTCCTCGCATAGTCAAAGCGCATAGGTGAGATAGGGGTATAACAGCAGAAATAATAGGGACGGGGCTTGTACAGTAGGACGACTTTCACACTCACACACACACTCACACACACACACACACACACACACACACTAACAGATTGGGAATGACTGCTGTCTGGCTCACAGATTACATAAATTGTCTAAATAACGGATTACATTTTTGAAAAAATAACCAAATAACTGAGTACTTAAGTGGCAGACCTAACACGTTAAATTACTCGTTACATTAAAAAAAGTAATCCAAGTACAAAGTAACGCTTTACACCCAACACTATAAGGAAGTTTGACAGACGAGAATACTTGTTGAAATTGGCACTGTAAAGCCTGAAGGTATGATTGTGAAGACTGAATGTAAATCTTTTACAGAGCTGAAGATGCAGCAGCCTGAAAGTAAGTACAGTTTAAGGGTGCTGTATGAGGTTGTCATATAGTTGTTTATTATTTAGTTAGATATCATCCACCTGAAGCACAACATTGGGACAACACTGTTTTTTAAAGTTATGATTGGGATGACATTGAACAGAACATCAAAATTTTCTTATGGTATTTATGCATATTGTCCGTTCACAGAATTTCCATATGTATAGCCATCTGTCACCCCATAAGTTTATAAATCGAAATATCGGTTTTGGAAGTGAGACAGAAGAGCATATTTTACATGACATAAATGTGGAAAATAAGTGAATAATATTGCTCATAATTTAGGCATTTAAACAGTGAAGGTACGTCTCACAGCTGTATAGTGAAGGTGTATGCAGCATCTTAAGGCATTTTATGGATTTCAGTTGAAAGATAAAAATCATTATACAACAGATAGTTCCAACCAAGAAAACTGTTGGACGAGAGCCATTCAGTGAGTGGGGATAATAGACAGTAACAGCACTAGAAAGTTAAACTATAACGGCGTGGGTCTCACGTGGGGCGGAGCTGCACAAAAATACTCTGCACTAGCAGGCTGCTACCCCGCAGAGTTCTGAACAGGCAGAGGCGCAGCCACAGACACACTGTTGCCAGACAACGCGCCATAAGGCAATCAGCCTGGACACAACACACCTGGCGGCGTGTCTATACCTGGTACCTGGGCACTGGTGGCTCAGTGGTGGGTGTTTCGCCTGCCATGCAGAAGGCCCAGGTTCACTTTGTGCGATCATTTAGGTAAGGTATCAGGGCCAAAGAAAGATAAAAAAAAGAGAGAGAAAGAAAGAAAGAAAAGCAAAGACAGATACAGTAAGCGCACGGAAAGAGTACAAGACAGAGGCAAAGACCCAGCCTTTGTCTTCCTAAGACGCTGGTGAATTAGAGAAAAAGAGAGAGAGTGAAACGCATCTGTTAAGCGTGCACTCTCAGTTTTGAGTTAATACAGTGTACAACACAAAACTCTCTCTCATATAAATCTTTGGTAAGGGCGAATGCCCCGAAAGGATCTTAAGTTTTTATTTTTTTAGTTTCCAGGGCCCATTCCATTCTCGAGTAGATGGTGGAGCTTTGTTTATTTTGGGTTTTCTTTTGGCTTCTTTTTAAGGTCCTAATTAATAATCCCACACCATCTCTAAACGGGAGGGTCTTCCCGTGTGTGTCACAAGCACTCTCACAACTCCTATTTCATTGACCCCCCTCAGAAGCCCTGCGTCAGGGCTCTTGCAAACATTATAACATCTCGTAGTGGGGCTTTCCATACTGCACCACGTAACATTAACTATATGTATCACAGGTGTTGTAATAACTTTTAATTAAACTAATTCTCGGTCATAAGCATGGGTGAAAGGTCAATATGGTCCTTAGTACTGAGGAAAGAGCAGCTGCTTTCCAAGACCCATATTCAAAGATCACAGAAGCACTAAAAAAAATAAATAAAATGTCATTAATAATTGCTGCTAAGTCATTCTGATTGCCTTCATGTTGTATTTGTACATAAGGTGAGCTACAAAGAAAAGTAGATGTTAACACATTTCTGAATCCCAAATCCATTCTTAACCCCCTAATCAAAGACAATCTTTGGTTCCATTTAAGTCTATTTGGGATTCAACCCCGGAACCATGAATTTACATAGATATTCTAAAGAAGAATAAGTGGAAACAAAGAAAAACTTACAAGAATTACAGGACTGTCCACGACCTCCATGGTTTATTCTCAGCTTTTGGGTACGTAGAACTGATAAGAGTTTAAAACTACTTCCACCCCTGTAAATTACACTAACTGTTGGTCGCTAACTTTCAGTCGCCAGCTCCTCCAGTTGCGGTTAGTTAGTCGTGAAAGGGTATGTGTTGAAAGAGCAAAATATCTGATTAAACAAACAAAAGATTATAACCTGATGATAAAAGGTGTTTATTGAAATGTTGTATAAAAGCAATATCACACTCAAGGTTGTGCTGGATATCATCGCCGCTGTGATGCCCTTGACAATCGGGCTGCAGCCCTTATACCCATGACTGCAACATAGCCATGCTAATATCCAGCACAACAGCACTAGCTCTTGAAGTCATATTTGCAATATTGTGTTCTGAGCATTAATTTAGTGCTATCCCATGTAGTCAAATTTGGTCCAGTGTAATTTTGTCAAAGTAATTCTACCTTGCAAAAATATCAACAATATCACATCATCTGTAAGGTTGCCAAATTTTCGTTGCCACAACTGTTTTGCAAAAAGAATTCTTGCTGGGCTGTGACATAATGAAGTAAAGAAAACCAATGTAAAGCTGATAGGGAAATGCTGTTTAGACTAAGAATATGTAGAGACAAGCTAGCTAATAATAAGGATCATGTGAATTAGGTATGACATAGTGTACTGTGATGTACAGTGATTTGCCTGCATGACTGCTGTTGGTGTCATTTTTTTCTCTCCATTAAAGTTGTGTGTGAGTAATCACATCATTCTTTAAAATATTCCACATTATGAACATCATGACTGATTTGAACATTTAGTACTGTCTGACTGTGTTGTATACAGTTATAGAAGAGTAATGTTATATCTTTGCACTACCCAATGTCACCCAGAGGAGCACATTTTACACTTTGACGCTCTCCTTATGGTTTCTTTCATTTGTCACCTCAGGGAGCTTTCTCTTGACAATGGTTGCTTCTTGTTTTCCACTGCAGCTATATATACACAATATGCATATGAATCCAGGTGTTTTTTTTTGTGTGTGTGATATACAAGCTTTTTGTGCTGATGTCTGTTGTTAAAAACCATATAAATCCAATTTAATCTTCATTCACACCGCTGTTACCTAAATGTTATAACTGCCATGCACTGTAAGAAAAAGTATTTAGTTTACTTTTGAGTAGACCTTACCAGTGTGCTTAAATGAGTGCATCTCAAATTAATCTATCAACGAAAAGTTTATTTATTTCAGTAATTAAATTCAAAAAGTGAAACGTATATAGATTCACTACACACAGACTGATATCAAACGAGTATTCATTTTAATTTTGACAATCAGGGGTTACAGCTATTAAAAACCCAAAATCTCAAAATTCTAAATCTCTAAATCCAAATGTTGGACTACTAAAAAGTATAAAAGTACAGCACTCAATACTGTACACTGGACCTCAAGCAACTTGGATTTTGTGCCTCACCTCTCTTCCTTCAGACTCTGGAACCTTGATTTCCAAATGATATGCAAAATTTGCTTATTTTAAATAGTCATTTTTGTCCACAGCCCAGGTAAGATGTCCTTGATGTTGTCTTTGGTTCAATAGTGGCTTGACACAAGGAATGCAACAGTTGTATCCATGTCCTGAATACGTCTGTGCGTGCTGGCTCTTGAAGCACTGAAACCAGCTGCAGTCCACTCTGTTACGCCCCAGTCTAGGTCGGGTTGTAACAGGAATAAAAAAGAAAAGAAAAAAAGGGGGTGAAACCAAAAGTGCGTTTGCTTAGTGTTTATTTTACAAAAGTGCGTAAGCAAATCCCAAAAAGGTGACTGAGCTTTAGAAGCCCACAAGGCCAAAACAATAAACAGAATTCCCTCTACCTAGTCCCAAAGTAAAACAACTAACCTGCACCAAAAGTAAAGAAAAGGAAATACAAAATACTTCCCTTACTCCCTTCCTAACCACAAACCAAGAAAAAACAAGGTGCAAACAAAATGGCGTTGACTCCCTACTAAGCCACTGAGTGCAGAATTATACACAAATATATACAAAACATATTTACAATCAAGCAACCAAAAACAAAGAAGGGCATACACAAAAACGTAGTCAGAATTGTAGCAAAAGTCATCCTATAAACAGTAAGCAAAAACATGGTCTGTAGTACTGCGGTCTGAAGGGCCTAAATAGGCCACTGGGTGCGCTTCATTTTACAATCCTCTCAAAGCTACGGTTATCCCTGTTGCTAGAGCACCTTTTTCTACCACATTATTTACCTTTTATTTAACTTTCCATTAATGTGCTTGAATACAGCACTCTGTGAATAGCATACTAAATCAGACTGAGAGAACATTTAAAGGCTCAGGAAACCTTTGTTGAAAACCTCAGGTGTTTTGGGTTAATTAGCTGATAAGAGTGTACCATGAGTACATGAGTAGACACCATGAGTGCCCAATATTGAACTTTTGCACAATATTCAAATTTTCTGTGATACAAAATTTTGGGTTTTCATTAGCTGTAAGCCATATTTATCATTTCAATAAAAGAAATAAACACTTGAAATGAAGGAGTCTCTGTGTAATGAATCTATTTATATTTACTTTTTTCATTTTTGAATTACTGAAATAAATCAACTTTTCGATGATATTCTAATTTATTGATTTGCACTTGTATAATATAAGGATATTATAATTTTCCTATGATTTTGACCATATTTAGTTTTCTTAATTTATCCATCTTCTCTTTTTCATGGTTACTAGCCAAAAGATGACTCAGAGGCCAATGGGTCAGCTCTCTCCTCTCTGTCGTCACCTGCATCAGTGTTGCACCAGGGGGATCCACTAAGCAAAGAGACCATAGACACTGAGGCTACAGGTTAGACTAGTTAAAACAGGAAACAGGCAAAATATTCCCATGCAATGTATTTCTCTTTCTAATTGTGTTAGTCCTTGGTATAGAAGTGGTATAGAAATAATCAAGATTATGTTTAGTTGCAATCTGAAGGTCAATGCTCTACAGGTGAAGAACTGGAGATGGAGCAGGACACAGTGTTACAGCTACAACAGGTGATTGAGCAGCTGAGGAATGTCTTCCCATCTAAACCAGGCCAGTAAGGTGGCTCACAGGTTAGTGGGTAGTTGAAATATGGCTTAAGTTCCCACATGCTTATTAGTAATTATTATTATTATTATTATTATTAGCCTATTAGTATGTTGACATGTGTGTATATACACTCACCTAAAGGATTATTAGAAACACCTGTTCAATTTCTCATTAATGCAATTATCTAATCAACCAATCACATGGCAGTTGCTTCAATGCATTTAGGGG
>JAOTRS010144980.1:0-12305 GCA_028565755.1 Dinotopterus cunningtoni | reverse complement strand
GATAAGATACTATTTTACTCCTGGTAGGGGCTTCTGTTTTGTTCTGATGATAAACAGGCAGTATTGCAGGAAGCAAATGTAGAAGGTTCATTATATTATTTACCCAAATTTTTAGTACAAATATTTCCCAAATGTCAACTTATTGTTAAAAGGGCCTGTCAAAGACTTCTGACCCAAACTCATCAATCAGTCTGGCAGTGCTGCAGAGACTTTTCCTTCTATGATTTTTGAGTGACTCTCAGGCTTCTTATCAATCAGTCCCAATAGATGGCAGTAAGGCACCATTAAGCTGCTAATTACCAATAAACTCAAAAGAAGAAGAAAAACTGACCCCTTTTTGTGATTTTCGGCTAGAAAAATGTGTATTGTACAGATTATAAAACAGAATGAGTTCTAGTATGATTATATTATTTGGGATGTTTTCATAAGAGTGAGTTTTTAGCCCTGCCTAGTCAGGACTTTGTCAGTGTGATCTGGCAACCTTGTAATTTGACTGCACAGTTGCAGTGTTTTTTTGTTTGTTTTTGTTTGTTTGTTTGTTTTTTTCTGAGGTGTCATAGCCACCTGGAATCTGCTGTCTAGCTGTATTGATTTTACAGTAAACATGAAGCAGACAGTCTGATCTTGCATGGCTCTAATCATATTTAATAAGAGCAGGAATGTTTCAGTGTGTGTGTGTATGTACTGGTCGTTGCGGAGCAGAGAGAGGAAGGGCAAGGGAGAGCTTGAGTCAATAGATTTTATTCATGCTAGTGCTATCTTGATTCACAAAAGTGATCTTCAGTTGCTCTTGTTACACGGCTTGGTTAAGCAGGACAACAGCCTAATTACTGTGAGTCAGTTAATCAGCTCAAGTCCACTTCTAATTACACCCATATTGCTGATTAGTCCAACATACTGAGATAGTATTGTCTACTCCCTCACACACAGCCATTTGCATTTCTGTCAGACCCCTTTTCCTGCCCTCCCTGGGGCAAGCTATTTGGGAATTTCAACCCCCCTTCCAGGGTCATAGACTGGTGGCTCTTGTATAGAGCTGGCACACACAGACTACCAAAACTGTTTTTAGCCAACACAGCCATACAAATACACACATTAATATGCAGCAGTGTCCAGGACTCCCATTTAGTTGATTAGAATTTCAGTAGAGCTGAACAACCACAGAGTATGCCAGGAATCAGCATGCTGTCATTGCACCATCACCATAAAGGGGTTTTTATGACCTGCTTCATACAAATTTAACTCTTTTCTGTCCTCGGGTCTAGCCATGTGGCTACATGAAACTTGTACTAAATACTGTATACTGTAGCCTTTAAAGATAAAAGCTTTCAGTCTCAGCTGAACCTCAGGGTTGTGGAATTACTTAGATTGTACTTGCGTTTTAGGTGAGAAACTTCACAGGCATTCGGCATAGCACACTGGCTTTCCATTTAACGCTATCTCCATCTAACCAGAGCTGATATTCTAAAGCAAAATAAATTTAACTATATAAAGAAAAACTTAAGAGATTTACAGGATTATCCATCACTTCTATGGTTTACTCTCCTTTTGGCTACATTTGTACTAAAATTTTCTTTCCTAATGTCCGCTTTCTATCTGAATATAAAACTAACTTCATCGTGGTAAAGAGGGCACAACCTTCATTCCATAGAATCCTAAACCTTGGCACAAAAAAAGGTGTGGTCGCTAGATGGAGACACTGACCTTTTTATTTGCATATTTGGATTGTTTCATCCTCACCGCACAGGGGACATGATGTACACTGACACAAGATGCTGTCTCGCTTTTGCCCGCACAATAATGTGAAAGCTTGTTACCTTTTCCATAACTGGGACCCGTTAGCTGCCACGCTAATTTTGAATGGGCACTCGTTAGCCGACAATTGAACTCTGTGACGTTAAACACCACTTACTCACCAGCAGTCAACATTATGACCATGATGTATCAACTGGGGAAACTATCATGTTTAGCCTAAATCTCAGAACAGGATCCAGATAGACAACAAAACTAAGAATTTATTGGTAATTGTAACAAGTAGAAACCATTCATTTTATTGTATTGTATTATTGCTTTCCTAATTTGACGTGGGCTGGGTCCAGATTGACTTGCTGTGCAGTCCGTATTATTAATACCCTGTATTAAGATAATACTATTTAGTAGTTTAGTGTGCAGGGTTAGATTTAGCCGATTTGCTCCACCCCTGTACGAGTGTGTTTTTTTTATTAATAGAAGTGCTCCAGTAGTGACAGCGCAAAGCTGTCAACAGTAAGCTAAAAATTCAGCTTAGTTTAGGACTCCACAATCCATTATGAAGAGAAACCTACAATAAAAAAAACCTTTGAATAATTTACAAAGTTTGATTTTAGTCAGTGACATTTAAAAAAATTTTGAGCATGCCCTTGCAAGCATACCAAACTTTTACAAACTTACTTTTTCTTCAATCTTGTGATCACATCGGTTGGAGATCATATTCGGGAACATGGGGAAACTCCCTTAACAATTTCCGTTCACCGAAACTGAGGGGTTCCAACATGTTCCCACATGACCATGCTGTCATGCACGTCACTGCCTGACC
This sequence comes from Dinotopterus cunningtoni, assembly GCA_028565755.1. Taxonomy (NCBI): domain Eukaryota; kingdom Metazoa; phylum Chordata; class Actinopteri; order Siluriformes; family Clariidae; genus Dinotopterus; species Dinotopterus cunningtoni. The sequence continues at coordinate 9,730 of JAOTRS010144980.1, read as the reverse complement.
TCACTGATGCACGGGCACAATTCAAAATCTAGTAGAAAGCTGTCACAGATACTGAAGATTATTATATCAGCAAAAGAATGGGCTGTATCTGGAATGGAGTGTTTAAAATTGCTCACATGGGCATGATGGTCAGGTGTCCACAGACTTTCTTTGCCAAATTTGGCTTCTTTGTACTCAAAACAGCATTTCTGCAGGGGAGAGAATAATCCTTTAATGAATCCTTCATTCATGGTTAAAGAACACAACGATCAGTATTTACTGACCTTAAAACTGTCGTGTGAGGGGACCAAAAGATTGGACAACTTTTTTTTGAGAGCTAGAAGTTGAAGAATGTTCTGAATGCAGGATGTGGAGGTAGCATATCTTCCTTTTATAAGCGTGTTTAAAAAGAATTTTTCTAAAAACACTGTACTGTACTTTGCTTTGCTAAACTCCATACTTAAGTTCATTTAAAAAAAAAAAGTAGCTTGTCATGTTGGTAATATGACATCGTCTCTATTGTGGACAAAATCCCTTTTAATGCTGTCTTACAGATCCCAGTAGGGGTAAAACGATTCCTCGAGTAATTCGATTACAATAAATGATCGAGGCAAAATCTTCTGCCTTGAAGCTTCGTTTAATTCATTTTAAAAGCTTGCATTATGTTTTTGCACAATTATTTGTTGACAGCGCGCTTTTGACAAAGCGCGTTCCGGATGCAAGCCGGCAGTAAACACCAACGAAGAAGAAGCGCTTACGTCACCCACAACGCGGAAGGAGACGCAAACAGTTAGCTGTGTATCGATTTGATAGAGCGTTCTGTTGCGGGTTGCAAAATGGAAGGGAGCGATAAAATTATCAGCGAGCCAAGAGAAGAAGAAACCAGCAATAGAAAACGACAGAAATTGTCAGTAAAGGCTTGTTATGTTTAAGCTGTAGATTTTAAAATTTTTAGATCTGAAAGTTTAGTTGCACACCTTAGTGTTTTTGTATTATTTATTTCAATGTGTGCCTTAATTTTTATTGATCCTTAAAGTCATATATATAAAAAAAATTTATATAAATCAAAATACCTTTTTTTTTTTTTTTTTTAGTTTTTGCATCTGAGAAAAGGCTTTAAAATAAGAATGTATGGCTCTTTAATGCACTTAATTCATCTCAGGCAACTTTAATACCCCTATGTCACCTACGCAGTTTCCCGCGGTGGCCGGAAGTAGGGTTCATCATGATTCACCACGGGTTTTGGCACTGCAATTACGTTTTCATCTTTCCGCGCGAAAAATTTAACATGTTTAAGCCGCCTTAAAAACATGTTTTAACATGTTTAATTTTTTTGGCGGACCTTGCAGAACTTCGCGGAACGTCTGCGGGCAATCGCGGCGGCTCACGGTGCCTAACACTGCATTTCAGTGCGAGTCAAACCACATAGGTAAGATAGGGGTATAAGGTATTCCTTGTATTGTGATTAATGACAATGTTTATTTTTGATAAAATGCTGTATGCATTTAAAAAATAAAAGTTGATTTTTCTAAAAAGAAAACCAATTAATCTTTGTTTCTCTTATATATTTTACATTACTGTTTAATTAAGCAAAAGTACATTTTATCCGATTACTCGATTAATCGATTAAATTTTTGGTAGAAAACTCAATTACTAAACTATTCGATACCTACAGCCCTAGATCCCAGGTGTATTTGCATTTCGAAATGAAGTTGTAGCAGCTGTTGTCTGGGAGCAGTGTTTCAGGAGCTCATTTTTGTTTCCACTCTTTATTACAAATAAAAGTGTGACACCACGCCAGCAAAGCATTGGCACTCGAGCTGTGGACTGCTAATATTTCACACGTCTGTGAATGCCGTATGATCTGTTTAAGAGAAGCTCTTTATCCTACGCTGTTTAGCATATGCTGTTGTGGCATGAAGCCGTAGCCAATACATGCTAGCATCTCATGCCTGTGTTTCTCACACAGCTTCCTCTCTCCTACTCTGTCAGAGTGCCTATGAAAACATGTATGTTTACTTGGTCATTATTTCCATGTTTGTGTAACAGAAGATGGAAAAAGCAGTAGATGGAAAAACATCTTGTGTGCGTGCCAAATCAGAGTGCCAGCCTTGTTAGTGTCCTTTTCATACCAACTGAGCTTTTTCACTTCCCACTGTGTCTGTGTTGAGACTTCTTTTTCTTTTCTTTTTTTTTCTTCTCCTTCTATACTCTTCTCACTCATGCCAGCCCATCAGAATTATTTCACTTATTGTTTAAATGGACCTGTTGTACTCCTTTTGTTGTTGTGAGATAGCAAGATGCACACAGAGCACTGTAATGTTAGCTAACCAGCTTGCTAATAAAGCTAAGCAAATTCACACACATTCTCTGGTATATCCTGGCCATTTTACAAACTGACTAGCCTGAAGATTTATCATTTTACTGTCTAAATGTTTGACTAAGGTTAAATTTAAGTTGCTAAGTTCAACATGCTAGCTTAATAAACGTGCAGTAAGATAACTTAAACCTACATTACTGTGCTATCGGCTTGAGCTGCGCCTCATGTTGCCAGAGTTTCTTGTATTTTTAATCTAGTCTTGAGGAGTAGTTCTCCAGGCTTTTTAAAGGACCTCATTTTCAGTCCATTCTCTGACTGATGTCACTCCCACTGGTAAAGTTGAACAGCACATTCAAGAAAATTTCCAAGTTCAAATGGAAAAGGGGGATTTTCTATACAGAAAGCCCTGTAAATGTCCAAAATGGTCAACAAGGCAGGAATTTTTAGGAGAACTCACAAGTTTATTCATGCAGTATGTGGATGTGATTTACTCTTGCACCATTAGCTGTATGTATATTAGATTATTTGTTTTGGGCGTGTTCTGGATAGGTCGGACTCTTCCCCTTTTTGGGTCCCTTTCCTCCCTTTGTGGTCCCAGGATGATGTGTATTAAGTAGAAAAGCCTGTTTTCAGTTTAACTGTCCAATACTGCCCCCTAGAGATCGTATTGTATACACTCCTCCCATTTCATTAAAATGATTTCAACATGACTAAATGGTAATGAAATATGGGTGTAAAGATACAGTCTGCTCTCAAGTCCATTCAGATCATGATACTGACTTCATGATTCAATGAGATTCTTAGACCTTAAAAACCACACACATACACAGTGCTGTAAAAAGTATTTTGTTTTTATATGTTTTTTTTTTGTTGTATATTTGTCACATTTAAATTGTTCAGATCATCAAAACAATTTTAAATAATAATAATATTACACAAAGATAATCCAAGCAAAAAAATATTTAATTTATTAAGAGGAAAAAAGCTGTCCAAACCTTCCCGGCCCTATGTGAAAAAGTAATTGCCCCCTCAACCTATTAACTGGTTGTGCCACCCCTGGACGGCGACAACTGCACTCAACCGTTTGTGATACTGGCAGTGAATCTGGCAATCGCTGTGGAGGAATTTTGGCCCACTTTATTTAGCAGGACCAAACGGGTTTGAAAAGCTTTTTTTCTTTTAGCAAATAAAATAATCATTTTAAAACATTTTGTATTTATTAGGATTATTTTTGTGAAATTGTAAAACTTGTTTAATGTAAATAAGTTGAGTGTTATTTAATTAATAAAAATCAGGAAATACTTTTTCACTGCATCATGGAAGAAAAAATCCATATTGATGGAAAAACCTGGTCATTAACTAAATTCAGATTGTTCGCTGACCTCATTTTTGGGTGCAATTTAATTAATTTTTTTTCTACAATTTGATTTCAATTTGTAAGTCATCTCCCATCACACTTATTCAGGATGTTTTTCTAACCACATTTCTTCCTTGAAGGTAATGGTGCACCACTGTCTTTCCAGGTTTTAATAACGTGTGTGTGTGTGTGTGTGTGTGTATATATACAACGATGGGTATAAATGTATACACACTTCAACAGTTATCAATGCTCTTTTTTAAATGTGAAATTGGATTATGGCAGCAATGTGTAGTATTATGTTTCTTTTAAAGATGTCAGTAGGTTCACCATCGTAGATGCTATCATGTGACCATCAGAAGAGAGGCATATATTGTTGATCATGTTGAAGTGTATATAAAAATTTTTGAGCCCCAGTGTGTGTGTGTGTGTGTGTGTGTGTGTGTGTGTGTGTGTGTGTGTGTGCGCATACCACTAGTCACCACGCGATACATTATTACCATGATACGAGATGCCAAATCAATTAATAATGCAATCTTATGCAATTAATAATGCAAACTTTCATAAATATCCAGATTTAATATTACATTTGTTTTTGATTTTGTTACAATTTTAGGACTGGGAACCATTAAAAAAAATTAAATGTTGAGTCATAACTTGAACATTTTATACCTTAGCTTTATTTAATAGCTTCACAACTAAATTTAAATGAGTATTTCTTCACTTAAAAACCAAGCACAGTAAATCTTAGTTTCTTCACTTAAAAACCAAGCACAGTAAACAATACAAAACTAAAATACCACAGTTTAACACCATTTTAAAATGTAATAAAAAAAACACTATTTTTACTGAGCAGCACATATCTTTATCTTCCACCATAATTATTTCTAAACAAACCTAGCAAATAATTCACCCCTACCACACAGGATGCCATTGTGTGAATGCTTTAGAGTGTACCACCTGTAAATTATAAAGAAACAGTGATGTTTTATCTCCTTAAATGCCTTCAGAGTCTTGAGCAGTTGTGAGCATGCAGTTGCACATTATCTAACATGCAGCATGTGTGGCTTCAGGCGTGCACAGTGTTTAGAGACTAGTGTAACGTGTAATGAGTGAGCTGGAGATTTATTCACTTGCAGTGTTTGGAGAGAGAAAGTCATTCTGATGTTTTCTAGTTATTATATAGTTATTTAGTTATTATATTATATAGTTATTTTAATTATATATATGTTGGTAACTCTGGTGTTTAAACGGTGCAGTTGCAGCCCATAACTGTTTTGCTCATTGTATTATCATTTAAAGTATTACTGTATTTTTCCACCATGATGAAAGTATTGCCTGTTTTTCAGATGAATAAAATTTTGTTTGAGTAAACGGTCACACAAATCTTTTTGTTTTTTACATTTATTTATTTAAATATGAGCTAGTTGCACATTCCGAGAGCATTGTCTTTCAGGATTTTGTTTCCCCCCAGTGCTTAGTGCTGTGTTTCTGCTTCCCTTGTGTACAGATGTGAAAGGGCCACCAAGCCACCGCTTCTCCTGTGGCCAGTCCCCCTTCTCAGACCCCAGCGTCTGGGAGAAGAAGTACTGCATCCTAACTGACAACCAACTAATCCTGCTAAACCGCGAGGAAGAGGTGAGACTTTTTCCTGACTTCTTTTCTTTCTTCACCCACTGAAAAGGTGTGGGATACAGTGGAACCTTGGAATAGGTGGAGCAGGCTCGTATTCCAAAACACTCGTAAACCTAAATTAAATTTTCCCATAAGAAATAATAGAAATTAAAATTATTCGTTCCACAGCCCAAAAAAATAAATACATAAAAATAATTAACACAAAATATAAGGTAAAAATAAAACAAATTAACCTGCACTTTAACTTAAAAAAAGTAAAAATAAATCCAGACAGATAAGTGTTTCCATTTATGCGCACAGGCACTGTGTGTGTGTTTTTCTCTCTCTTGCGCTGCGGAGTGTGTGTGTTTTTCTCTCTCTTGCGCTGCGGAGTGTGTGTGTTATGTGTGTGCGTGCGCATAATTTGACACCGTGCTGGTTGTGTGTGAGTGAAGCACCCCCTCTCTGCTTCACACACACACACACAAACACACACATTAAAGGCGAGAGAGAGAGAGTGAACCGGCAAGGTGTCAAATTAAGCGTGCGCACACATAACACACACACTCAAACACTGACACACATTAAAGACGAGAGAGAGAGAGTGTGTGTGTGTGTGTGTGTGTGTGTGTGTGAGAACCGGCGCGGTGTCAAATTACGCGCGCGCACACATAACACACTCCGCAGCGCAAGAGAAAGAAAAACACGCGTTGGCTCAGTTGTGATGTGACAATACTATTGTTCTGGAACAGGGTCATTCTGGACTTATCACATCACATGACCTTTTTCAATGGCTCTAAAGTCCAATCTTTATGCTCCCTAGCAAATGGAAATCTTTTATTTTTAAATACTGTAGTCCCACTAACAAGAGGTTTTTCCACCCATTACTATTAAACATACCTGTGTTTTTTTTTTTTTTTTTTTTTTTTTTATCATAATGGATTTAAGTGATCTCCATTTATGGTCATTCCTGGTTCAATTTCTGATGTGATGTTTCACAGTTCATAATTCCATCTGCGTTATTATTATTTGTGCCATACTGTAATTGAGCAGCTCTACTAAGTCACAGTGATTTAATTTATATAGTCTTATAATTGTTTAATTTAAAATGCTGTATGGAACTCCCAGTTTGTGTCCAAAAATATTCATTAGGAGCTGTCATCAAACTGACCCAAGTGACTTCTTTTTAAAGACCTTTGACCTTTCCCCAGATGCCTGCAGAGGTGCATGAAAGTCCTACCGCTTTATCATCCAAGAGCCGCAGTCTGAGGAGAACAGTCAGTGTGCCCTCTGAAGGACAGTTTCCAGAGTATCCAACAGAGGGAGCATCTGTATTGGGTAAGACACTTAATGAAATTCACAATTTCCTGGGAATCTACGCATGGATTTTTGGCTAATATCTTAAATGTCACCATATGGGACCAGTATGTGTGTACAAGATGATTGTTGAATTCTGCAACAGTCTGTGCAATAAAGTTTTCTTCATGTCAGATTAAATTAATATGATGGTGCTTCTTTTGCTATCAAAAGTTTTATATGTACTTGTTATGAAAATGAAGGTCATGGCAATGTTGGGCTTTCAGAGTATCCGAATGTAATGAGACATTACAGACATTATGCTGTCACAATTCGGCAAACTGCTCCTTTAATTCCAATATCTGTTTATGCTTGACCATTAGCACTACCATGTTGCGGCTGTTAAATAAGATTTGTGTAATCCTTTTGAACACTGCCAGAAGTTTATTAGCTGTCATGGGATGCAGCTGCACTCAAATTGGCTCCTGGTGAGCACAGTACATTATGTATTTTAAGACCACTGACCTATTCTTTATGACTCTCAGTTATGTGATGACAAGGTCGGGCTGAATATCACACAGTGTAATCCCAGTTTAAGATTTGAATTGAGAGAAGAAGGCATTTTTAAAGTGAATTTTTTATTAAGAAATTAGAATGTGGAGGCCTCCCAGTTATAACTTCCTAAATTGCTCTCGTGTCCTAATTTTTTCTCCTGATTTTTGTTTTGTTTTAGATTAACTGATAAACTGAAGCTGTAAGTAGGGTAAAGTCAGCTGAACATTGTCCTCTAAACCCAACAGAGTGCTGTACTTTCTCACTAATGTGGGCTGCTGGATATTTGCTAGTGGGTTTTGGAATTTGAAAATAAAACTGGAGTCTGTGTTAGACATTAAATTAGTCTCTGTCCCTCTCTTTCCTTTACACTCTCTCTCTTAGAGCAAATATCGAGTGTGCATACCTCACTATGACCACTGACCCCGTGGGTGCAAAACAGGGCACTGGGCATTGTGGATGAGGGCAATGACTGCAAACATTCCGCAAACTTCTGCTTTTGAGCTTGCCATTCATTTTCACTGACCTTTGCGGGTCAACAAAGAGGAGAGGGTTATTTAGATGTTAATGTATGTGCTGCTTAACAATGAGTCACTGTGAGAAATAAATGCATTTCTGTGGCTATTCACACAAGTACTGTGGTGGATCCTTCTGATAAAACATGTTGGAATTTGGTGTGTTTTGAAGTTGTGATGCACACATGATAGCAGTATAGGTTTGTGTGTGTTTACAATACTGTTTGTTGTTTACCTGGAGTGTGAGGTCTACATAAAGTAACCAGGATAAGGTGGTTACTCTGGAGGAACAAATGAATAAATGAAAGATAACAGTGTACTGAGCTGTAATAAGCCAGTTTAACTTATGAACCAGCAGTACCAGCAGGTACTAAAGGTTTTAGCACATGCAATTATATTTTCCTTTTTGTTTTTAATTATCTGTATTAGTTTTATTTTCTCAATTAATGTAGTACCATCTCAGAGGTCAGCTAATTAATTTCAGGCATAACTAATTGGAATGTGAAGTAAAAGTCAATTTCTCTGTCAAGATACAGAGCTGCAGCTTGCGCATGTATGTTTAACAAAGTGCAGCATTTTGCCAGTTCATGCATTAATGCTGCTTTTGTTTGGCTCTTTTCAGCAGTCAGACAGAAAGCCCGGTGGGTTTGACTGATCCGACATGCCGGCTTTTCTGCATTCCATAGTAGGGTGAAAGACAAACCAGCACAGAAAAACACTGGCTCTGTTAATTAGCCGGTTACTTGATTTTGTTTGGTCAGAGGGATGTAAGACAAATGTTGGACTATTGAGGCTAATATGGAGTACATGGGTGAGTTAGGACAACTGCTGCCTTAGCAATATAGCGGATATTTGTCTTCCTAACCACTGTAAAGTTGGTTAGGAAGACAAGCAGTTGTAAACTGCTTTTTAGATATTTTTACTAATAACAAATGTTTAAGCAAGGTACTAAATGTACAACACCAATATAGATTTTTTATGTGTTTGCCTCTGTTAAGATTGGTGATATTTCTTTGTGTTTGTTAACTTTGACTATCTTGCTATGTGATGCAGAAATAAGAGTGCAGAGTTATACTTTTCCATTGCTATGTTTTCTTACTGCAGCTGCAAATGTTTAGGTCTGAAGACATTAGTGTTTGGTGACATCAAATTCCCCTACATTCTGTTTCTCTAAAACACAAAAACATACAATCCAGGAGGTAAACCCTGAAAAGATAACTGGTATCGTGAGTAGACGGGGCAAAATTTTGAGCTTTGTTGAGATCTTCTTATCATAATTTTACTGTAATCATTAGATAAAATAAGAGAATATACAGGAGGACAATATTCTATTAAGCAAAATATAATAAGGGTTGCAATATGTGGCTTTCCTGTAAGTCATTCAATCTGTGGTTCCATAAAGAAAAATGGAAGCTGTGCCAGGCAGAAAGCTCAGTATGGGTGGAGGTTCACAATTACCTCGGCTGATGTCCCAGTGAATATAAATAATTCATTTGTGCTGTGGTACATTTAATATCAGGTATTATTTCATCATAATGATTGCAGAAACCTTGCCTTAGAAATCATGTCTTTTTAGACATCGCATTGAGGTTTGAACCTTGCTAAGGATAGTGAAGATCATATTGATCCCCTCTTTCTCTCATGGCTGATGAAAAAGAATTAAACCTATGTACTGGGTTGATTTTACTGACTGTATGGATATCCACCATAAGGGCTGCACGGTTCTTGCCAAAATTCAAATCTTGATTTCTCTATGAGAATTGAGATCACGATTCTATCAATTTTTTTTTTCGACCAAAACATTGTTTAAACTCAAGGGGAAAAATAAATACATACATACATACATACATACATACATAAAACATGTGCTGTTGTATTAAAAAAAATCACTTTTTATATTAGGATTTTATATTATATTATATTACAGTATAATATATAATATTATATTAGGACCCTCAAAATGGATAATCTAACATTCTATTTATTTTTAATAGTTAACAATAATATATATAAAACAAATAATTAAAAAAATGGACACTTAGCCATCTACAGTACATCACCACGGTATAAATCATTATTATGATGTATATAATGTAC
>JAOTRS010144930.1:0-12310 GCA_028565755.1 Dinotopterus cunningtoni | reverse complement strand
TTGTGTAAAGCTGCTTTGCGACAATGATAATTGTTAAAAGCGCTATACAAATAAAATTGAATTGAATTGAATTGAATGTGAATCCTGCATAATACAGCATTGTAATAAGGGACATCCAAGAGCACTCATCTTGGATTGGAGCGTGACTCCAGGCTGTGCCAGATGTAGGTAAAAGTACTGTATGTGGAGGTGCAGGTGGGGTGTGCTGCATCAGCTGATGGGTGGTGCTGATTGCTGCTCGAAAAAACTAATTAGAACAGAAAAAAGAAAAAGGCTGAAACGAGGGAACAGCACTGGGCAAGAGAGAAAAGGAACGAAAAGGACAATCTGATGACATTTGACAATTACAGGCACTAATTTGAAGGTCAAAATCAAATCTAAGGTGGAAGATGTGTGAAAATTTGCTTGAGGATGAGTACAAGTGTTTCAGTTTCAGTAATACTGATGAATAGCACGTCTTGCAAAGTAGTACTTAAGTCACAAAATACAGAACAATTGTTCAAGTATTTTTCTTTTAGCTGCATTAACAATGGCCAATGAACTGATTTATTTTTAATTTGATCATTTACTCACTTGCAGCTTTTCTGGTAATTGCATTTAAAACAAAATGCACATTTAAAGATGTTTAATGCGGTAAAGTAGCTGCTTAGGACTTAATTTACATCATGGTTCAAACTTCTCCATACTTAAGGGAGATTAATTATCTGTCTTAGTTGAACAAGGATTTATACAGTATGCAGTAAAAGTATTTGCTTTGCCACCTTGATTTTTTTTTCTCTTCATATTAAATTAAATGTTGTAGATTAAAGTAAAGAAATGGGGTGGTAAAGCTGCAGAGTGCCTAAAGATACAATTTATTACAAGTTATAGTTTATGTACCAACCTCAGCAGCAACCTCATTTCCCCTCTCGTCCAACCACTCAGCATTTAGCACCACCAGTATACTAATCTACAGTATAGTATAGTAATATACTAATATACCTGATCATCTGTCATCATCTGCACCGGTTTCTCACTGGTTCATGCCTTAAGTTAGATGTTTTTTTAAGCTTAAATGATTCATAGGTCACTGTGTAGCTTAAACAAAAAAGAAAAAAAACTTAAACTTTTCTCTGAAAGCTGTCTGGTACAGGAACTTGACTGGAAATGAGAGACAATAACCTGCCAAAATTGCCAAAAAGGTCCTCCAGGAAGCCCGGGAAACTTATCATCAAGACTGCATAGAAAATACAGAAAATTCTGGCGTCTTGCAAGCAAAATATGAAGCAACAAGTTTTTTTGCAAAGTTTGGATAAGAGTTAATATTTGTGTTCAAAATATAGTGTAACCAGTTGTGCATTGAGGCTGTTGCAGTTTGAGGAACTGTGCTGTATTGCAACTGAGTAATTGACATACAGTAAATGCATATTGAGTATCGTTATGGCGGCACCTTCAGGGTCAAGAGTTTGAGTCATGCCTCGTTTCTGTGTGTGGCATTTTCATGTTCTCTTCATGTTTTTTCCTCCCCTAGTCCAAAGACATGCAGAGCAGCCCATTGGTATTTTCCATATTACTTATAGTGTGTGTGGTCGTGTGCATGTGTGCTTGTGTGCCCTGCGATAGATTGGCATCTCATCCAGGGCGTACCCCGCCTTGTGCCATAGAATAGGCTCCAGGCCTCCTGTGACCCTGTACAGGATGAGCAGTATAGAGGATGAGTGAGTGAGTGAGTATCTTTTTATAAAAAAAAATAATGAGAGCGAGAGAATGAATAATGCCTCTGGTTTATTTATTTTTTTGTTTTTCCATAAGTCATTCTTTTTATTTTTCCTCCATTTCGCAATGATCGGTGGAGATTTTTTTTCATATAACAATACAACACTCTGACTGGGTATAACAGACTTAAGCAGCACAAAAACACAAAAATGATGACTCCTCATTTCTACTTTGGAAGAAAGCTTGCTTGTTTGGGGGAGAACTGCATCCATTTAGTTCTGTTTTCTTTTTCTGGTTTGGATTTATATATAAAACACTGGTGTCAGGAGTCGCATGGTGTTGACTCAAGCGCATGTGACTGCAGGAAACCGATTCAAGCTGTTGTTTTGTGACGAGTGTGTAAAAGGTTAGGAAGAAGTAGACCGGCGGAAATGATGGTCCTTGAGCAGTCTTAGTGTTTATCTTTGAATATGATATAGAACTGAAGACGGAGTGTATTATCTTTCATGCTGCATTGAATTTCCAGAAGTACAGTAAACCTGGAGGAAGTGTGTAGGATATTATGACCTTACACACATTACATGCTTCTGTATAGCCACAGTACACAACTTTGCAGTACATTATTTCACTGTTTCAAGTGTGTCTTCTGTATCACATGTCCAACAACATAAAAACAGGTGGGGTTGATGAGTAAGATTTATTTTTTTTTTCCTTCGAAGTATGTAGTTAAATCCAAGGCTATGGATCAGTAAGCCAGAGCACGCATGAATGAAGTATGCCGGAAGCTAATACAGAAAAAAATCGAGGCTACAATAGCGCATGTTAACAGGAAATCTTGTCTAATCTTATTCAAGGGAGTGTAATCTCCTGGAATCTTGTTTTCTATGAAACTTGTGCCACCATGAGATTAGCCCTTAGTCATACATTTGCTTTCTTTCTTTGAAAATCCGCATGCCAGAAATGTCACGCCATTGTCACTGTGACCCGTGTCAGAGCAGGCATCAGGTTATAGGAGTTTGTGGCTCAAAAACAGGAAGCAATAATAGTGATGATGATGATGATGATGATGAAGGTAATAATAATGCAGCCTCATCCACACCTGCAGTGTCGTTCTTTTTTTTTTCCACACACAAACAGGGAGTGGCAGTGCATTTCTTTGGTATTGTATATAATTTTTTCTTTCTTTCTTATTTATTTTTCTAAACATATGTTGCCATAACAAACTACACAAAAAAGAGATGATGCAGTCTTTGGGATTTTTAAAAAATTATCTTTGAAAATAATATTTGGATGCTTTATCTCGGACACACAGTGCTATACTTATACCTGCTGTTATTCCCTTAAACTTCTCACACCGAAAAGCAGCTCCAGACACACATCAACGTGTTGTCATGATGACATATACACACACACACACACACACACACACACACACACACACACACACACACACTGTAGTTACTGAATCTAAAAAAAAAAAAAAAAATTTGTAATTTTTTTTAAAGAGAGCGCCTTGATATGTGGGGCCTGGAGTGTGTGTCTGACTCCTAGCTGCACGACGTTGCGTGTGTGTGCAGAAGCAACGGCGATGTAAACGGCGTTGTTCACATGCTTTCCTCGTGTACGTCTGGAGCTTTTTAAGTAACCTTTACTAGATAATAGAGACAGGCGTGAAAATTGATTTTAGTTACATATCACAATTTTTGTGCGGCAATTCATGTATTACCAACTGAAATTAATTTATATACGTTGGCATTTGAGGTGGTAAAACATCGTCGTTTCTCTATAATCCTACAAGTGGCGCACTCCAAACTGTTCACACATGAGCCGGCGCACAGCGTCCTCTAGTGTAGGAGTGTATTATTTGCTAAGTTTGTGTAGAATGATAACAAAATCTGAAAAAAATTATAAAATCGTGATACTTATAGAATTGCACCTGGGTATCGTGATAATATCGGATCGAGCGGTTCATCGTGATTCGCATCCCTACTGGATAGCACATCAAAGCCAAAACATTCATGTTAAATGTCCTATGAAATGTTTAGCAATTTCATGCGCAGGCTCTTCCTAGCGGTTTTCATGACCGTCGCCTTGAGCCGAGTCTAAGATCGTAAATTCCATACTAGCTTAAGGAAAAATGTAGAACATTCAGCGGAAAGGGTTGGATGTTTTTTTTTAAAGACTCACGTCTCAAACATAAAAAGAAAACCGGTTAGTGTTGGTGCTCAGCGAGTCCATAAGTATGCAGTTTGAAAGATGGCTAGTCGGTTGCAAGCACAGTGTCACATGGTGTTACTCTGCCTCCTTAGCGCTAGAAACAGGATGTAAATACTGCAGCCGGAGTGCGGAGAGGTAAATGTGTTAGTAATTTAGCTTTCAGACTAAACAAGAGTGAGAAGTATAAAGGGTTTGATGATTAAGCTGGTTGACCACTTGACCACTTGAATAGCTAATGGTCCTATTTTTAATTTTTATGAATAAGATAAAGCTAGGCAAAACAGATATGTGCGGAAGTAGCAGCCTGCTTGGTAATGATCAGTCAGGAACGATCAATCACAGATGATTTGGTTTCGCTCTGTTTGTTTTCCTGGTTTACACAGCGCCCATGAAATGCATACATTCATCTTTAGGCGCTCGGGTTACCAAATACGTCCTGATGCCCATGCTGAAGAAGTTTTATTAGGTTAGACTCAGATTGTCAGAAGATTGGTCCTTCTTCAGTTTGCAGTCTGCTTTGCTTTGATTGATTTCATTATTCCTGAAATATATTCACAGGAACATTACAGCATACGCTAGATTTGCATCAGGTCACGTCCTGTCAAATGATGTTGCTTTCTGGGCTTTTTTTTTTGGTGTATGTGTAATAGTGATGTACAGGCACTAATGTATCCCTAAGCGTTACTACACGTTAGTAATGGCTGTAATACATAGTCATAAAGCAAATAAGGAATATCATATTTTATCATGCAAACATATAAAAATCTGTTCTTGCACTCTAAAATGTAAATGTGTGATGTGTGCACACACACACACACCCCGTCTCATGGCTTGGATGTTTGAAGGGGAAAAAGCGATTGTGGAATGCATTTAAGAGATAAGATGGGGGAAAAAAACAGCAAATGACGAGAGAGGGGAAAGAGCAAGAGGCTGTAACTCCTCTCAGGATGATGAAATGAGCATGTCATCCTGTGTGTATCTTTTTTTCTTTTTTTGGTTATTGTTGTGTATATGTGAGACACAGGACTCTTAGAGTCATTCTGCCATAGGATGGAAAAACAAAACCTACATGCAGTTGGGAATAAGTACACTAAGGAGATAATACCGAGATTATCTACCGGACTCCACACACACACACCATTTCATTATACAGACATGGCTTCTAACCTTAGTAGGAGATACATTTTTTAATGTTAGATTTTTTTAACAAGCCTCTCCGATGCAAGTGGATCAAATCTAGAAGTAAGTTTTAAGTTTAAAACTCCATCACGCTGTTAATCACACTCAAGTGGTATAATTTGTCACTGTGACATGTGAGTGAGAACGTGAAAGGTTTAAATAGACTACAATTTAAGCCTAGCTGTCACAGCGTTGCCATGGAAACCACAGAAAGCTCTAAGTCCGAGCAAATCAGCGGCTCCGAGTGGATAATTACCATAATTCTGATGGAGGTGAACACACTCATTTTTCAAGATGTTGAACTTGATTCGTGCGCGCACACATTTTTTAATTAGGACAAAATGAGTAGCAATAATATTGTTCCATTGTACAGCATTGCTGTAGAAAGCGTGTAACACATTTAACTTCATAACCCCTTATATGAGGGACGTTCAAGTCAAACTTTTGGTTTTGCAGAATAACAGAACAGTAAAAGCTCCATTTATTTCTCTGTATAATCACCTGCTACACTAATGCACTTATTCTAGTGCTTGGATACCATCTAGGTAGAAAGTTTTCTCAGTACGCTGGACCCATGATCAAGCTGCCTGCTTCAGTTCTGAAACACTGGCCTCCCAGGAACTCCTTTAATAGCTCAAACAAGTGGAAATGTCTTGGAGCGAGGTCACGACTGTATGGTGCATGTGGCAATAACTTCCCAACCGAGTCCCAGTAATGGTCAAGTGGTGTTGTAATGGTCATGCTTGTGTGTACAGTTTCCACAGACAGATTAGTCACTTATGCAAGTTATCAGTCTATTTTCAAGAATCAGGCATTCACCGATGTATGACCTTCTTTAAAATGTTTGCACCATTCAAATGTTTTTCTGCGGCTAATCACCGTCCTGTGCTTGAAATCTTCTGTAAATGTTAATCGGTTTTATGCCATTTACAAGAAATTTTACAAGATTCACTTGAACGCACCTATTCATTATATATGATTTTATTATATTAACATAACAGAATGATATAATTAGGATTGTAAATCATTATTTAAGGTTTGATAAAGCTCAAAACAAGCATATTTGTGTGCTCGGACCCAACCAGGCAGTGTGATAGTTTCATAAAGAAAGTGAAAAAGAGCTGTCTCAGAGTTTTTGCTCATCTGTATTAAACCCCAAGTGATTTATGTACTGAAGTTTATCACTTTGACTACTGTTTAAATTCACAATTCTAGCACTCGCGTCATGATCGATGCTTCATGTTTATTTTAGTTGCCATGTTCTCAATCACCTACACTGTGTCCTGGATTACTTGGAGTGTCTTAAGAATAAACGGAAAGTGTGTGATCCTGAAGGCTAAGGAAATTAAGCCATTATTATAACAGCTACAGCTGATGTTTTGCTAGTGGAGTCATGAAAAACTGTATGAAATATGTTTAAAGTCTGGTCATATTCTGTTCCTTGGTGTGGTGACTTCATATTCAAACTTAACAAGATATCAGGTGGTGTTCTACCTAGAATTAACAGAAAAAGGAAATAGAATATGTATGACTTTATAATAGCACATTCACAAAGTACTTCTTTCTGAAAACTATATTAATACCGGATAATAGGATAGGAATCACCGGTCTCCACCCGAAAACATATTGTACCATGATGCGTAGGCGCTGATTCTGTAAGTAACATTTTCCTGCTTTTGTTACAATTTTAAACTTTTTATGAAAGTTGTTATAACTCAAAGGTTTATACCTTAGCTGTATTCAACAGCTTCACAACTGAATTAAACATGAGGACTAAAACGAAGCCTATTCCTTATGACAGTATTTTTCTCACAAACCAAAAGCAGCATTTAAGCAATACAAACTAACTTCAACTACAAGAGTTTTCCTTGTATCAATTTCCCCCCACCACTACTAGATAATACTGCCATTGCCGTTTAAAACAGCCTCATTCCTCATGGCATGGATACAACAATATGCTGGAAACATTCCTTTGAGATTCTGGTTCGTTTTGACACGATTGCGTCATGCAGTTCCTGCATAGTTTCAGGCGAACTTACATGCTTCAAATCTCCTGTTCGAACACATCCCAAGCACGTTCTACTGGATTCAGATCCTGTGTGCGAGAAGGCCAGTAAAGGTGACTGAACTTCATGTTGATGAAACCGGTTCGAGATGACGTTTTGATTTGTGACATGGTTCATTATCATGCTGGATATAGCCATTAGAAGGTACTCAATTGTGGTCATGAAAGGATTCACATCTCAGCAGCAATACTCGAGTAGATTGTGGCATTCAAGCAATGATTTCTCGATATTAACAGCCACAAAACTAAGAAAACCTTCCCCACACCATTACACCACCTCCACCAGGACTGTTCATGCAAGGCTGGTTGGGTCCATAGTTTCATGTTGCTGGTGCCAGATTCTGACCCTACCATCTGTGTGCCTTAGCAGAAACTAAGATTCGTCAGACCAGGTTACACTTATTCAATCTTTTTGACGAGTCCGTGCCAAGTGCAGCTTTAGCTCTCTCTGTCTGTTCTTTATTAACCTCTCTCAACTGCACATGTTCACTAGATGTTTTTTTATTGCAGTAAACACTAGAGAACATTGTGTGAACATCCCAGGAGAGCAACAGCTAATCATTCTGATGGTTGATATGAACATTATCTGAAGCTGCCGGCCGGTATCTAGTGTTTCATGTGTTGCACTTCTGCCATGAGTAGGTGTACAGCTGCTTCTAATAAAGCGCTGCATATCAGCAACCTTGATAACGAACACAATTCAGGGTCAGAAAATGACATTTTATAAAAGAAGAGTAGTGTGACATCTGTGCTATTCACAGAATTATTGATATTGTATAAATGTCTTGTCAGATGAGTACCTACTAAATCAAATAAAATTGAACTCTGTTGTTCAATAGCACTAAAAGAATTTTATTCAATTCAGTTACAATGTGATTCAGTGTGCAGCTTTCCCTTAATCAATGCAATATATAGTGTATACTGTAAAAGCAATTGAGATGTACACTAGGCAATAAAAATATATAATATAAAGATGTGAGTAAAATGTACATTCAGATCCATAAATTTTGGAGCAAACGTTTTTCGGCATTTGATCTCCACTCATAATGCAAAGTCAAAACTTTCAGCTATAATTCAAGGAGTATGCCATCAAGCATTACAGCCATTTTCATACCCATGCCTGTTTTAAGGGTTCATAAATAATGAAACAAACATATTTACAAATATGAGGATTGCTTTTAATACTGGGATAAAAATCCCTTGCAGTCAACGCCTGCCTGGAGTCTAGAACTTTTGGACATGACCAAATGCTGAGTTTCCTCTCTTGAGATGCTTCGCCAGGCCTTTACAGTAGCTGCTTGTTTGTTGGTCTTTCTGTTTTGTCTTCAGTAAGTGAAAAGCATACTCTATTAGGAATTATTATTGTAGCAGGGGATCATATCGAAAATAATGGTAGGTTTTGCTCTCGTTACCATGTTCTGTTGACTCGAACACCCCGCCATAGAATGTTCCTTCGCATGAGATCCGCCTGTCTGCTCCGTCTTAAAAAGTGGTCTGTTCACTCCAGATCGTGGGTTCAGTTGTGGGTTACAGTAATCCAGGCTTAGCAGGAGCACAGAGCACACACACTTACAGAGACGGAGAGAAGGTGAACAGTAGCACATTAGGAGGATTTATTTCCTCAAGCCTTTTTCTAATTAACTAGATCACACTGGCCATAGCAGATTTATTCTGAGTTGATGCCTAAAAATAGCAAATATAGCATTTTATCCATCTGTTTCATTTCCTTCTCATTAAATCCAGGTGTAAGGTTGTAGCGTAAGAATTAATCCTGGAAGTGTTTGTTTAACCTTCTTAATCCATCATTTTCCAACTTCTCATTCATGTGCTGATTTCCATCCATGATTTATTCATCGAACACATTTAGTCATCATTGTTCCGTAAGTGGAAATGTAATATTTGGCAGATAATGCTGCACATTATGGATAATATGTTGTTTCTCACTAAAAGGGTGCATTTGAGTCATTTTAAAATTCACTCACAGCTTTCCAATGTTGTTTCTCTCTCTTATCTTCTGTAAAATCGCCATGCTTTGAGGTGTGTGTGTGTGTGTGTGTGCGCGTGCAAGGTCTTGATCAACATCTATAGTCGTCAATGTTCGCAATGAATAATGCAGAGAAGTGGTGGTGTGTGTGTGTGTTTTTTTTTTTTTTTTTTTTTTTTTTTAAACGAAGCTCAGTCTCTCCAGGATTTCCAAAAGTTGT
Source organism: Dinotopterus cunningtoni (assembly GCA_028565755.1). Lineage (NCBI taxonomy): Eukaryota > Metazoa > Chordata > Actinopteri > Siluriformes > Clariidae > Dinotopterus > Dinotopterus cunningtoni. The sequence goes on along the minus strand of JAOTRS010144930.1, from coordinate 2,950 downwards.
CAAATAGTTCTGCAAGCATATAAAAGATTTATGTCATAAGCCAGTATTACAGTCTCAGGTCTCAGGAGTGCTGGTGATATTGACTTCTATCGTTTAATGTATTCGAGGTGTAATAAAGAGGACAGTAAAGTTATAGTAAAGCTATTTGTAAATTATAAGGACCTCGCTTTTACCTACTCGTGCATGCGGCTTTGTGGCCAGCCAGTCATATGGAAGCAGAACAGTAAAATCATGCTGTCAAGTCAAGAGCTTCAGTTATTCTACACACATCAAAAAAAAGGGGAAATGTGAACATATTGACTTGTCAGTTTGCATATTTCAGAAACTGCTGATATCCTGACATTTTCACACACAATAGTGTCTAGGGTTTATGCAAAAGGGTGCAAAAAAAGACAAGCCTTGCACTGAGTGGCATTTTTCTAGACGGAAACACCCAGGTGATGTAAGAGAAGAATGGTGAGACGGGTTCAAGCTGACAGGAAGGCTGCGAAGACATAAGTAGTACCTTTTGTGACATCGTGGTGACCAAAGAAAATCATCTCAGAAAGCATGACACATCGAACCATATGTCTAGTTTCTTCATTTTATACTGATATGTTTAACTACAAGGTGACAACTTTTGTAGTACTTTAATCTGAATCACATTCACCAGTATTTTGATATACAATGTTCTGCATTGTAGGAAAAAAGCAGTCTACTGACAACTTCGAAACGCATAACTTAGGCTATAGTTACATCACAAAGGTGAAACATTGTTGCATTTTTTTTCCTTAACTGACTGTTGATCATGTTAACAATTAATAATTTATTAATTATTATTAATGATAACCAGACACACATTTCCTCCTCAGTTTAGGTTTTATTTTAACAGTTCTAGCTGCATAATCCAGTGTTTCCCACTGATTTAGTCCCGTCGCTAGACGTGGGCAATGTACACACATCCTGTACTTCAGTAGAAGCAGAGATTCCCTAGGGTAAATATTACTCAAGTAAAAGCAGAAGTCCTCCATTTAGTGGTTTACTTGAGTAAAAGTACAAAAGTGCTCACCTTCAAATAAATTTACGTAAAAAGTATCAAAAGCACATGGATTTTGAAAAGCTCATAGCTGGTTAAAAAAAAATCTCTCTCTCTTTCTTTCTCTCTCCTGTGCTGTTTTTCGTCGCAGTCTGCAACCAACTCCACTTCGGATTTAAAACCCCTGTTCCGTTATTAGACGTGCCTCAAAGACAAGGCAAGTCACGCAATTACGTATAATAGTCAGCATGCAGAAATGTAGTTAAGTAAAAGTACAGAAAAATTTTATACTTTTGAGCAGAGTAAAAATAAAAAGTATCCTCTAGTAACTACTCAAGTAAAGTGCAGATGCGTGAAACATGTACTTAACCACAGTGACGCAGTACATGTACTCGGTTACCTCCCACGTACCTCCTTTAATTGCACACAGCAAATAAAAATAGAGAAAGAGCAAGTGGCCATAAAGCACTCGATCACGGAAGGAATCGCACAGACAGACCCGATTTTGCAGATGTCATTAGCATGCATGTTAGCAGCTTGGCTAGTCAGGGCAGTTAAGCTAACATGACATTACAGCTGGGTTGTCGAGGTTACCAGTACATGCCAAACAAACCTCATCAGTGAATAAATTGATTTTTTTGGTTGTTGATCCAAGTTACTGTAGCTGCAGGGGATCAATGAATGAATAAAGAAAAAAAAATAGATAAGCTGTAACATGTTTCTCTCATCCCTGAGGTTTATAGCCTACTACTACTACTACTACCGTAGCTCCGTCAGCAGCATCCTGAGATGTAAACCTTCTCATTCTTCACTTTAGATTTTTGCTTCACCCTGACTAAAATACCATGGAGCTGCATCGATGCTCTGCGTTCTTGTTCTACCACAAAACAGCAGCTCACTGAGTACTGTACAAAGGGAAGTGGGCTTGAAGTAGTGGGCTTGTTGTCCTTCGCCCTCGCCGCCGAGCACAATCACTTCACTACACGTGCACAAAGGATGCCTTGTCCGCGCTCTCCCGCGCCGTACCAGGCTCCCTTTCTTCATTATTCATTTCCTCTTTCTCTCTTTTCCGTCCTTCTCTGCCACTAACTCTGGGTTTACACGCCCACTCGCTCATTTAGTCTTTTGCTTAATCATCATGCTGCCTGAGCGACTCTCTTTGGACTCACTGAATGTGAAAATGCGAGTAGTTAGCGTACCCCCCCCCCGCCCCCCCCATTTGGGTTTACTACGTCTGTGGTGTCCAGTTCATGTGTGAAAATGTTTCCTCATGCTCCCAGATCCACTAATTCACTATTTGAGTCCTGGCATATACCCCGTGCCATCAGGGAAGAAAAACTCCATAGATGTGATAATCTGGTTATTCAGTACATTCAGGTCGTCAGCTGACTTCATATTATTGCCGCATAACATTGCTGAGCCTGGACCTGAGCAACTGAAGCAACCCAAGATCATAACACTGTCTCCAGAGACTTGTATTATGCATGATGTGTGCATCGCTTTACACGTTTCCCCTCCTACCCTGATTCACCCATTACTGGAATAGAGTCAATTTGAGCTCATCAGACCACAGGACCTTTTTCCATTGCACCAAAGTCCAATCTTTACACTCCCCAGCAAATTTAAGTGTTTTTTTTTTTTTTTTTTTAATCTAATGAGTTTCGCTAACAAGTGGATTTCTCTCATGGACACAGACCAGTTTAGCCTCATAAAATCTCATCATGAGGAAATGCTCTAACTTTCACTTTTAAACATAGCAGTGATTTCTACTGTCAGTTTTTATCATCATGCATCGTTACTAAGCGTTTGAGTGATCTGCATTTATGATATTTTTTCCCGAACACATTTCCTTTAGTGAAGTTGAACTTTAAGGAGTATTCTAATAGGTGTTAATAACGTGCTGGACAGTTCTTTCCAGTAATGTAAAAACTCATT